>JAWNPY010000065.1:0-35578 GCA_035078625.1 Scaptodrosophila scaptomyzoidea
CAATTTGATATTCGTGTTCCTCAGCCCAAATTTAGTAGAAATTGACTCATGAAGTGCAGGAAGCATTCAAAAATCTTTTTTAAATCAAAAAAGTGAAAGAAAAAATTCCCAAAATCAGTGAACCATAAAAAAAACTCAAAGATGTCTTAAGAATAACTCTCATATTTCAAATCTAATCCCTGAACTAAGGAAAATGAAAGAGAGTTTTGTATTTTTGTGTAATAATTTAAGTCTGTACCAATAAACTGTTTTTTTTTTTTCGTCGACCAGTGTAATTGGAAATTGGATCATCTTCTATCATAAACATTTAGATTTTTTTTTTTTTGAATGCCATTGATTTGAGTAAGGACAAAGGACAATACAAAATACTAGAATGCAAAACGGTAATGCAGCACGTTTGTTCATGTCAAAGAGAGAGGAAGAGGGAGATGGATAGGGATATGATAGAGAGAGATTGATTTAGCGATTTATGTAAAGGTTATTGATTCCATTTCCTGCAATGTAGAAGAGAGCCATGGCCAACAGTTTGGCCAAATGCAGACAAACAAAATTCAATTTTTAACACCAACTACGCTGATGTGAAATGGGTGATGGGTGATGGTTGATTGTTGGTCCTCTGGGTCTCCTTTGGGCCCAAAACATAATTTTTGTTGTACTAGGAAATTAACTAAATGAAATTTTAGTGTACAATTTACGAACGCATTAAATTTGCAAGTTTAATAGAAGTGGAAACCAAACGGAACCAACGGGATCTCGGGTCTAGTTTGGCCAGCTCCTGCCAGCTCCTGGTTCAGTCCAGTTGAGATGCCATTACACTGTTGTTACACTTGCTGTACCAGCTACCAGCAGCAAGTCAAAGCAGATAGCCAAGGGATGCAGACAAAGTCAGGAAAATGATTTTGCTTCCTTTATTTTTTGTTTTTTCTATTCATTTTAGTAGAAAACAAAGTTAATGGGAGCACGTAGTACAAAAAGCTGGGAATGGGAATGGTTCAGTTCGGTTCGGTCTGTCGGTCTCTTTGGCTTTTAATACACTTTTCCATTTTGCTGCGCTGCTTTTTACATTTTTAATGAAATTATTTTCAACAATTTATAATTGCCACGCACATTCAACGCCGACATCTTTGTTGTTGTTGTTTCACGTGGACTTGGTCCATACAAAAATAAAGAGCGAGACAGAAAGGTTAACCGAAAAAATTTCTATGCCTCTCTCACAGTTAAATGTACTCTGGGGAGCCAACTGCAAATTGTGTAAAATATATGCCCATAAACTTGCCATTGAGTAGCTTTATATATACAAGTATGTAGGTATATATAATTTTTGTTGCTAAAAGCATAAAGTTTTTCACTTTTTAGTATTCTAGGCAAATGAGTTTTAGCTCACCGCAACTTTTCATATAATCCAATTAGAGAGTCTGGGTGTTTTTTCTTTGTCTCTTCTGCCCAACTCTATTTTATTTTTATTTTTATTTTATTTTATTTTATATTGGCCTTTCAATCTTTTGCTTTTTAGATAACGAACTGTTTTTTTTTTTTTTTTTTTTTTTGATTTTTATTTTTGATTTCCTATTTGGGGTTCGGTTATTTTTGGTTTTGGAGCATGATTAAGGAGTCCTTGAGAACCCTTATCAAACCGAGAAACGTCACTTTATTGGGCTAAATCAGTTCAAAGCATACTCAAAGCAAACAAACCAATATAAACCAAAAAAAAAAAGAAACTCAACAACATTAGAGCGGAAAATCCATTTTCCATTATCCATTGGCATTGCCATTGCCATTGGCCATGTCAGAAAAGAGGTTCCATTTTCAACGTGTCCATGTCCACGTGTTTGTGGGCCCGTCAAATTTCTGGCATTTCTCGTTGCTCATTAAAATAAAAAACAGAAAGATAATCAAATTTTGAGGGTATCCTATCCTGATTTATAAATAAATGCGAAATGCTGACAATAATTGGTGAAATTTTGGCTTTTTAATTGAATTGATTTGGCAGTTGCCAAAATAGTTTCAAATTTGGTTTGATTGAGGTGACTTTTTAAGCGATTGGCTGCTTAATAATTAAATAACTGAAGATTTGCTTCCGCTATAAGAAATACATTTAGAATTTCTATAAACAACAAAAAAAATAATAGAAGAATATAAAAGCTTTTTTAAAATAGATACTAAAACACTGAAAATGCATCCACTTATTTTTTTGTGAATTCATAATATGTGCAGTTTATTCTAAACAAAATCGTGTGAGTCTACAACAAACAACAACAGCAACAGAATAAAAGGTGTGTGTGTGTGTGTTTGTGTGTGGTTCTATTAGTATCTGTCATGCGTAACATGTGCAAAATAATAAAAATGAAAAAAAAAAAAAAATAAATAGAGTTTGGGGTCGGTAGAAGAAGGCTTCTGTTTATATGTTTTTATACCATGTTGTGTTGTGGACATTATGCGCTTTTTTCACCATCATCATCATCATCATCTTTTTTTTGCAACTGTTTACTATGAAATTAGCATATGAAAGGGAAAAAGAGAATGATAATGCAAGCACAAACATACAAAAAAAAAAGAAAGAAAAATAATACAAACAATGTGCTAAAGTGAGAGAGTGGGAACCCTGGCAAATTGTGTGGTTATATTTTTTAATTCTAGCCTTTTGTTTGTAATAAAACCAGGGTAGAATTACTTGTAAAGGAAATCTGAATTAGATGCTCTTTTTCTAGTTTTTTTTTCAATATTTTTTATAGCTGAAAATAAAAGTTAATTGACTAAAAATAATTATTATGTAGATAATTAGCCAAATAGATTAAAGGGAAATTAAAACTTGATTTCAACTATTTATTCAATTTATTTTCTGCCATTTTAATAGTTGACGATTTTAGTTTTGACTATTTATTAAATTTATTTTCTAACTTATAAATTATGAAAACTGAACTAGCAGAACATTTTTAATAATTTTCTTGATAATTAAAAATAAAGGGAGCCAGGGAAAACATTCTTTAATTCTCTCTTTCTCTTTCTCTCACTCCGCTTATCAATTTTTAATCAATGTTTTTGTTGTTGTTGTTGTTGTTGAGAAACCTTTTTAGCTGCCACTGAAAACTGAAATTGGGCGCCTGTGAAATTATTTTAAATTAACATAAATTAATAAGTTTATGCGCAGTGAGGCTGAATATTTATGCAACTTGTTAATTAGGCAATTTTTGCCCAGCACAAATAAAAGTCTAATAAACTTGTTTAAAATAAACTTGTACAAAAAAACACAATTAAAAAAAAACACACACACACAGAGCAAAATTTTGCTCATTACTTTTATTTTCATGGGGCACACAGAAACTCAAACAAAATTCTAGGAAATGCAGTGACAAGTTTCACGTCGGCACATGCCAATCCAGTGATCTAATTCCTTGCAAAATTTCTGGCATTTGGGATAGTGCGGATGATGGGCGGACAGTTCTCTGCATAGTCCCGGATCCATGACAAGGGCCCGTGATTTGATAGATACAATGCCCAATGGTAAAGTGGAAGTTTCTACAGACTTGTGACCATCGCTGTCATCATCATTATCATCATCATCGTCGTCGTCATCATCGCCGTCGTTTTTGTCGTGATCGTTGGTAGCCTCAAGACCATTTTCCGGCTCTGGTTTGGCCTCCCGGCGCTGGGGCAAATGTGCCGCCTGGCAGAGACACAATAACAATGTGAACATTAATAGCATGGGAAACAATTTCATTTTGAGAGCGTCTCGGCAGTTTCGAATTTAAAATATGACTGAATTGAAATTGTCCAAGCCGCCACTGATAAGTTAGATTTGAAAAGCTTATCAGCAAAGTGCCAATGCCATAGATTTTAAGTTTAACCCTCAAAAGCAAATAAAATAAAAAAACAAACAAAACAGACTCAAAACTAATCAAGATTTGTTTATTATATAATTGCAAAAATTAGCTCAATTTGAATACAAATAAATACAAAAAGAGAAAAAAGTGTAGAAGGTGGCAGATATTTAAATTGAGTTATTTTAGGACTGGTGTCTTTTGTCTGTTCTACAATATACAATAAATAAAATAAATCTTAAATAATAAGTACCCACTTAATGGTAAATTCAAAGAAAATGGTCTACTCTAAGCAGGAATATGTTTGCTCATACTTATGGCCAAATGTATTGATAAACATTAGGAGGAAATAAAAAATAATAAAACATGAAACAGCTGCCACTTCAGAGTCCAATGAAGTAGAAAGAAATATAAAAAATAAAACAGAAAATGCTTAACTGGAAACCAAACAGGAAACAGTTTCGAATATGAATACAACAAATAAAAATATATAAAACAGTTATAAAAATATACAAAGATATTTATATGTGTATGTTTTGAAACATTAAAGTTGAGTCAATAAAAATATGATTCACAAAGTTTCCCTACTACACTGATGTCATTGTCCTGGGCCACTGCCACGTTTCATCATTAAATGGGTGCTCAACTAGACACCAATTGGCTGCCATAATTTATGAACATCATTGAAGCCCTCTCAAATGTGTTTAAATTTCAACTTTCTTCATTCAAAAAAATAAAAATATAAGGAAGCATTTTTTTGTTCGTATTTATGGTCAAGTGAAAAATGTACACCCTTTTTCGGGGAAATGCAGAAATAAATTACGTTTGAAAAGAGAGTATTAAAAATTCGCAAAAAAAAATAACCATTGAATATTCAGGCTTCAATTTACACTTATGTGGCTTGCTCGGCTGCCTGCATTCATATGAGCACATTTATTTCTCAAAATTGCCTGGCCCATAAATTTGGATAAAATGTCTACAAGTGTTTGGCATGGCTCTCAGGGGAAAAGTGCCAATGATTTTTTTTTTTTTTCGCCAAAAGTAAATATGAACCATGTTCCATATTTTTTTTTTTAATGTACCTGCCCAAAAAAGAAGAAAAACATTTGTGATCAAGATCGATGGGAATAATTTGTAAGTATCTTATTATTATGACAAATATTATAACTTGATTGGTTTCACAACTGACAAAACAAAAAAACCTTTCAGTTCCTTTTGATGGTCAGAAGGCAAACATTTGCCACAAAAATTTAATAATATTTTTTTAATTTTCCATAGAAAATCGAGATGAAAAGAAATATGATAATCAAAAACTGGATTTTTTTTTGTTTGCCCTTTTTCTATTTATTCAGAGCTTTCTGTTAATAATTTGGCCTTTTTCTTCTTTTGCAAGAAAAACAAAATTGTTTATGTAAGTTGATTTAATTAAATTTTATGCGAACAACATTCATATGTCTATGTCTGGATTTGTCGGTTGCCGTTGTCCTTTGAGTTAAAAGTGCCAAAGACTAAAAAATTACCATAACCATGCACAGACATGTAAAACAGTTGAAAAGTCATAAACAAACAAACAAAAAAAATACTTATTGTATAAATAGAAAAAGAATCTTTACAACGAATAGAAAATTTACCAGTTATAAAACTTGAATATATTTTGATATTAATTTCAAAAAATAAAACAGAATTTTCCTTATTTTTTCAAGGCTTTAAAAAGAGTATGTATTGAAGGCAAAGGGTTAAAGAAGCAAAGAATACGCATTAAAATAATAAATACAAAAAAAAATATGACGAATTGCACTTATGCTGTTTTCGATTTGGCTGCTTAAAAATTCCCTTTTGGTGACTGTGATCAAAGAAAGCAAAAAGTTGCCAACTTAGTCAACCAAAGAGTAAAGTGAAGAAGCCTTTCTAAAATCTTAAGTATAAATTGCTTTTAATGCTTTCTGAGAAACTCCCCGTATGAACATATGTGACAAGTGTTTTGTATCTCCTTGAAAGTACAAAAAAAAAAAAAAAACATTACACAGTTTTACTTATTTTCGTATTATTATTTTTTTGCATAAAATTATTAAAATTATTTCAAGTTCGAATTTAGCAATTCTATTCTTTGTAATTTGTTTGTATAAAGTGCAACTTGATGTTGTTATAGATAAACAATCCGTATTCTATTTATTGTCATAACGTATAGAAAACTGAGCTTAAAATTGGCTAAAGTTTGTCAGCTGGCTTTCCAGTTGGCTCTCTGGATTATAGCTGTGAGTTTGCGATCTTTAATTTATTGGCAGTGTGTTTTCAGTAGCGTTGGAGTGAATACCCGAAACTCTATATTAAATATAACTATAATCTAAACAAAATTGTGTTTTATTATTCAAACTTTGTAATGAGACCCAAACGCACCGCTGCAGCAACTGTGGAAAGATCCACAATGGTAGAAGCTCCAATGAAACGAGTACGTAGGCGTTTACTCCAGGAAGCCGAGGTTCAGGCCCTAATTGAAGAGGTTAGGAAGCGACCCTCATTATGGAATGAACGCTCGCCCTTGCGCACCAGTCCAAGCGTCCTGAAAAAGACCTGGGAGGAGCTTGCCGAGTCTATGCAAAAGGATGGTGGGTTGATTAATTCAGTTTTGAGATTAGGACTATAATATTTCCACTATGTTCAATCAACAGTTCAAGCATGCAAATCGACCTGGAGTTCTTTGCGTGCCAGTTTGCGTTATCGCCGGAAACGCTCTTTACCCAACTGGGAACACACTGAGGCCTTAAGTTTCTTGGGCACCAATGGCCGATCACGTAAGGCTTCATCTAAGTAAGCACAAAATACTAAGATGTTTTTTATTTTTATTTTGGATAGCTTAATAAGACTGTTTTCCTTTAGAAAAACTAAAAAGAAAACTTCAGATAAATCAAAAGACTCTCCTCAAGTGGTTTTAATAACTTGTGGTGATTGTCTTATTCATAAATATAATATAGATAGTAATGGAGCATTGAGAGATGACTGCGGAGGCAACCAATCTGAGTCCGGAGAACTTTCAGAAATACCAGATAAAACCCAATATGAGCCCGCCGATTGGGAAAAGATACTGCTTCAATGCTCCGATGATAGCCTGACGCAATTGATTTGTGATGATAACTTCATGGATATGGACAATGAAAACCATGATTTTGATGATGCCTCTGATCCCTTTCAAGATATTGACTTTAATATGCTTTTGTCTTTAGATGGTGCCCCTGTGGCCACATTTGTTTCCAGTCACAGCTCGGAAATAAATAGGTCTCATATTCAATAGAAAATTTTCTTATTTACAAATAAATAAATAGATATAAATATTTTTAAAAAATAAAAAAATTTGAGTGCCTATTTCACAGAATTTCAATGGTTAGGTTCTTAAGTAAATAAAAAAAAAAATAAATAAACGACAAAATCAAACCCAATTGTTAATATTGCACCAAGCAGTGCAAAAAAAAAGTATTCGATAAATTCAAGTTATCGGAAGTTTCACATCTCTCATTTCTTGCAGGCCATTAAATCGTGGCAATATTTATTTTAATTTTTATTATGAGGATCCACCGCAATCTGAGGAGCAGAAGCTGCGTGGAGCGTTTCAGTTCAAGTTGCGTAAATATTTATTTGCTGGTAAGCAGGTAAAATGACACGATTGAAACATATGAAGGTCTGGTTTTTATTTATGAATAATACTTGAAAATATTACTTCAGAGGCGCCAGGCGCCAGTTGATGCTTCTAAGCAATTATATGCCCTACTCGGTTGAAAGACTTTGTGATTTGTGCGCTCTCAATTATTTTTTATATGATCCAAAATCATTATGGACCTGTGGATTTTATATCTTTGAATAAAAAGCTTACAGACTTTCTACGTAATCAATAAGCCATCCATTCAACCCATTCTAAAAAACAAATTGCACTACTTTTGAAATTTATTTGCACTCAACTTGTTTACACCTGATTCTGCTTACTTTGTTCTATCCGTCTTATCGGTGTTTTCTTGGGAAAAGGAGCAAATAAAGTATTGCATTGTATTGTATTCTATATGCATTCAATCTTGTCTTGTTTGTGTAATAATGCATTTTCATTCATTGGAAAATTTGTTGGACAATATGCAAATAGCGATTCCCCTTTTTTTTGCCAACAGGAAATTTAATTTAAAATGAAATTGCATCATATTCCAAGTATTTCTGTGGAAAAATATACAAATGTTTTGCTTAAATTAATATCGCTGGTAAAATTAAACTCTCAGGGCTGCAAGGCCAAAGTTTGTCTAGTGAGACAAATATAATGAAGACAAATAAAGCCAATTCCTGTTGCTCCATATATTTTCTTGTTGTATGCTTTCTTTTCTTTCATTGACTCCATGACCATTGCTCCTGTGTCGTCACGATTTCTGTATATTTATTTAGGCCTCTGTCCTATTTTTCTCTCTTTGCGTTTATATTTGCCTTTGCTTCAGTTTGTCTTTACTTGTCTGCATTTGCCTTGGACTCTATCAAACTTTAGTATACAATAATTCTTAAACATTCAAGGTTGACACAAAATAAAATTAAAAATAAAGATATATGTAAATACTTGAATTTATTTATTTTTTTTATTTTTTTTTCTTATCGATTTGACACTGTATTTTGTTTTTGGGTCCATTTGAGCTGGATTCTATGTTAATTTGTCTATTGATTAATGTTTATAAGTTCAGGCTGTTGACAAGGCCGCTAAGGTCATTGCCAAAATGTCTTCAATCATGATTTTTGATAGCTCACACACACACACACTCGCAATTTACATACATGTTTCTATATAACATATATGGTCGGCTTGTTTTCGGGGTTTATTTATGCATCAAATTTATAGGCCGAAACAAAGCATATCTGTGTCATTAGCCGCAAATTTTTGACCCATTTGTCATTAGATGTAAAAGAGAGCGAATTGGGTGGGAGGATTTGCATAAAACAAACGCTATCCTGTACCTACTACAAACAGTTCCCTTTTGCTTCTGGGCATCATTCTTGACCCAACCAACAACACTGACATGTGGGCATCATCATCAGCATCATCGTCATCATCATCTTCTATGAGAGGCTTCTCCTTGTTTGTATGTATGTATGTATGTACATGTGTGACCGACAAGATTTATCAAGTAATAACAGACATTTCGGACAACCCATAGACCCATTAGTCACACGCTGTTTGACATTGTCTGAAAATATCATTTTAATCACAGGCGACCGAGGCGAATGAGCCAAACTGGGCGACCAAACAGAATGACTGAACCACTGAGTGACTAACTGACTTCTTCTTCTTCTTCCTCTTCTTCGTCATCTTCCTTCCTAGCCTAGCCTAGCCTTGTATGAATTTATGTATGTTTGTATGTATGTATAAAATATGGAAGGCTCATATGCAAGTGATATGCCACACATATTTGTTATGTGCCATCGCCAACGTATCCGTATGAACATGGCCCATTATCCTTGTCGTCGTAGTCCGTCGTAGTCTTCTTCTGTCGACGCATTAAACTTTAAACATGAATCTATGTGTGTGTGTGTGTGTGTGCACACACGATTATTATGCTATCGATGCGAGTTATGGGGTCGTCGTCGTCGTCGGCATATATCCTTCAAAATATATGATGCTTCTATTTTGACTACAAAACCTCCCGTCAAATTTACGACTTTGTCTTCAACAGCAACAGCAACAACAACGACAACAATAACCATAATAAAACTAAATGTTTGGCTTATTTCTTATTTAAACTAATGTATTTAATTTATGCCCCAATTTTATTTTGATTGTTGGAAACTAATTTCAATTACAATAAGTTGATTGATATAAAAAGGAATACAAATAAGGGAACAGGGGGGAATAAAGCATTTAACGTAGTTAATTTTGCATTATTTTTTTTTTATATTTTTAAGAATAAAATTTAAGGAGTTAATTTAAGCCTTTAAATAAAATTCAAAGCTTTAATTAAATTAAAAAATAAAAATTTTAGGATTATTTTTCATTTAAATTTTGTAAATCAATGTGTTAAGCCCCAGTTTCTCTTATATATATAATACAATTTATTTTTGTGAGTCTATAAAGACAAAAATCTTTAACCAGATTTTATTTGTCGAATGTCAAGCATTTTTATTAGTTCTTAAAATTGTATTTAGAGAGAGAGAGAGAGGGACTCATAAATCTATTATTGAGTCCAGTCAACTTTAGTATATTTATATGCCAGACTCTTTTTATTATACTTGGCATATTTATTTATTTAGTCTTGAGGACATAACTCTTTGTGTTGGTGTCAAGCATTCGACACAAGATGCCATAAAAGTTATCTGAAAGTGTGTGTAGTTTTTGTAGGTGTTTAACCGAAAAGGATCAATATGGAAATGTGTGTGTGTGTGAATGAAGTGACTAAGGATAAGGTAATAATGACAATAAGCTGGCGTGAAATGTTTCAGCGCATAACCAGTCTGTCATAGCTGATTAAACATTAACGCCCTCTTCGATTTGTTGATGCCATTTTAAGATTTGCATTTATGGCCATTTATGGGACGGTGATGATGATGATGACAAGTTCAAAGCGTTCACCAAATTAAAAGCCAGACGCTTTCCATTCCCAAGCACTTTAGACTTTGGCATAACCCACTTAAACAATTTCTCGACTTTTTCCAAGTCATTTGCATAACTTGCT
The DNA here is from genome assembly GCA_035078625.1 of Scaptodrosophila scaptomyzoidea. Taxonomy (NCBI): domain Eukaryota; kingdom Metazoa; phylum Arthropoda; class Insecta; order Diptera; family Drosophilidae; genus Scaptodrosophila; species Scaptodrosophila scaptomyzoidea. The sequence goes on from JAWNPY010000065.1 coordinate 10,505, forward strand.
GACTTTGGCACCACATTTTTCTATTGCCTTTCTGCCTTCTTCTTTTATATATATTATTTGCCATCTTTTTTTTTTTTCTCTTCTTTGCTTGCCTTTTTTTCAGTTTCTTTTTTGCAGTTAATTCATTTTGTGGCAACTTCTCTTGGCAGGTTTTGCTTTATTTTTTTTCTTGTTGCAACTTTCCATTCACTTTGGTTTCCATCCATTAAAATTGAAGGAGCGCTTTAGCAGGATGAGCTTGTAAACATTTCTTGCAACTACTACGACTTTAGTTTTAATCATAAGAAACGTGCTCAGCCTTATGATTCGTTTAGTTATTATTATTCTTATATTTTAGTTTGTGATGACCTTGGTTAGAAAATTGAATATTTAGAGAAATTGATGGTAAATAAAATTTTGCAATTAAAGTCTAAAGCATTTTGGGATTTTAAATGTTTATTCAAGTATTTATTATAGGTCAAGGCAGGCAATTGTCTTGCAATCATTTATGCAATTTTATAAGGCGAGAAGGAGTCATACATATTGATTGGATGTGTGTGAAAGAACAGGAAATAAAAGACTGGGAAACTGGCAGCTAGTTTATTGCCATTTGATTAGATTACAACTCATTGTGCGTGTGTGTCGATAACAAGAAACACTTGAGTGCAGCACCAGAAACAGGACCAGGGCCAACTGAAGCTGGAGCTGCCAACGAACCTGACAGTCAATGACATTAGCCCAGTCAACCGTTTGGCCTAGTTATTCATTCTAGTTATACATGTACATCCTTCTCATTGTTGTAATTGTTAGTTAGTCTGTCTGTCTGTGTGTGTGTGTTGAAAATTTCATTATCATATTCAACGCCCTGGAAATGTGTTCCTGTCCAGCAGCCAACACTTAACATTTACATACATAGATGAGTTTGTTGATGGTTCATGTTGAGAGGAGGACTTCTCAGGACTCACTGATACATTTTCTGTCTCTCACGCACACAAATTGTCACTTTTGAACTGTTATCATATTGTAAAGACAAATTAATTGTAAAGTCATGTAATTGTTTGACAATGATGTTCCAAATCATGCACATGTTTATGTGGCTCACCCAGCCCTAAACCCAACCCCAACTCACACACACATATGTATTTATGTACATGGAATTTTCCTGACATTTTCACCCACATTTGGCACTAGATGACAATGACTCGTTGTGTGTGAGTAGGATTTGTCAACAGAATATGTGCTTGTATCATGGAAACCAGCCAACTAGCATAACAACAACCACACTGAAATTGGCCACAAGTCGTCATAATCATTGTGTAGATTTGGCTGTAACCCAATTAGCTGACAAGTGCAAGCGTTGCCATACCCAAGTAAAATAGCTGGGCTTATATAGATAGATATATTTTCATAATTCGATCCATGACAATCAAACAAAACAATCTGAATTAAAGAAACCAATAAACAAAGTTAGAAATGAATATAAATAGTCTAAAAATTGCATTGCAAAACATTAAGTCTCCTAAATCCTGACGTAATAGGTAAATTCTTCAAAACAACTTTCAAAGAATTTCAATAGCTAAATTTCTCTAGTATATTTAATTCTTCATAGCTTTGAATACCCATAACTTTTCGAAAAATGTCGTATTTGTATCGTTGTACTCTTAAATTAAAAAATTATTTTTAAACTAAATGATGTAGTCAAAAAAACAGACCACAAAAAATGATTAAAGGTAAGAAAAAATTGCATTTTCCGGATCTTCGGGTCTGATCAATTTCATTGATTTGTATACCTATAAAAATATAGTAAATTTTGATTACTCAATTTGGGAAAAATGTCTTAAGCTTTTTGCCTCCTGGTGGGCAATTTAAAAAATGATTATGGCTACTTTTATGAGACTTTGCTGAATTTTTCAAGTATTTTATCTGAGCTCAGCGCTAAATAAAATATTAGAAATAATGGATTAAACTACAAGTAGAATATTTTGATTATTTTTCTTATAAATACCAAATGTTTTATTTTTAGTACCTATAATAATATTCATATTAGTTCCTTTTCAAATTCAAAAATTTTATGTATTTAGCACTTTGTTTTAATATATTCTTGATTTCCCATTGCTTAATAATTCCAGCAAATCGTTTCGATTATCTCAACTCAATCAAACTGACTTAATCAGAGACCTAATCAACAAATGGAGCAAAAACAAAAATCAGAAGAAGAAAAAAAAGTGAACATGAAAAAAACAGCAAATCAGAAAACAATGAATATGGTATTTATCACAAAAACAGGCACACAAAAACGAAAAGGACACAGAACAAAAAAAAAAAAAGGCAAGCAGAAGAAATACCGCCCAGTGCCAATTTTTCCTGTCTTACTTCCTATATTGTATATCCTATATAATTAATCGAGCAAATATGAGACGCAATCTTAATGGCTTATTTATCATGCATCAGACATTCAGAATCAGAAGTCGCTGTCGTTCTTGTTGTCCTTGTACAAACGGATGCTGCTAATACATATAACCTAGAAGGAGTAAGGGTTCACATACACATTCACAAGCAACCAGCAAAAAGGTTAAGCCAGCCATATTCTTGTCTTTGTTTTTGCTTCTTCCTCACTCTCACACACACACACACACACACACACAGAATCTCTCATATGTGAATGATATCATGTAATTATGTTTAACTAGCTGTCATTGTGAGTACAGTAGAATATAGTAGAGTTTGGGATGGGGGGATGGGAGGGAAACTAATGTAGAGGTAGAAAAACAAAGAGATAGGAAGTAGGAGAAAGCTGGAAAATTGTGATGCAAGTTCAAAACGATTAATTATCAAATTGTTTGATTTGATATTGTCTGTGTATGTGTGTGTTGGTTGATAAGCTCAAGGATAGTGATAAATATGCTGGCTGACTAGCACAAAATTAAGTTGTATCTTTGCACGTGTGTTATCTTTAAGCCAATTTGCTTCTTTTGTTGTTTTTTCATAAAAGCTGATTTCAGATATTTTGAGATCTTTGAGTTTCTATATACTCGTAGAGACAGTCAAACTGAAGCTAAATCGGCTCAATTATTAATTTACAAAGGATTCAGAAAATCGTCCTAGTTTTAATATCTGGCAAATTGTGAAACTCTTTAAATTTCCACAAATGCGATTGGCATTTCCATTGCCATGACCATAAAATGGCATCTTAAAATTTATATGGCGCAACCGTTTCCATTGTCGTTGACATAATTACGATTTTGGCATAGCTAAACGGATAATGGGTGAGAGAGTAAGTAAAAGGCAAAAAGCTGAATGGAAAATGCCAAACAACTAAGTAGGCATAATAAGAAAACACTTGGCCACTTTAATAATCCTCTTCTCTTTCTCTCAGACCCCCCCCAAAAATAAAAAACAACAATAACAACAAGAAGAAGAACCTTCTATATTCCAATTTCCACTAGTCCTAAGTCAACACCTTGACACAGTGCTCCAAAGTGGCCCAAAGCAAATGAAAACACTTATTTCGTTGGCTCTCATTTTTGGCCCATTCTTCCCCTTAACCAACTTTTTGCGGTAATAAGCTGCAATTTTATTATTACATTATTCATTTGCCAGCCCAACAAGTACGTATACAATTTTAAAATTGCGTTGGCGTCTTCGTCATTGTTGTTCTTGTTGTTGGCGTTGGTGTTGCTCCAGGCAAAGGTCAGAGCCAGGACCAGGACCAGAACCAGTCCTGCTGAGCTTCGCGTCTGGCCATGGTAATTTCAGATAAATGAAAATTCATAAACAAAGGACTGATTAAATTCACCCAGGAGTTTCAAGCTTTCTACCCAATTCCTTGGTTTGGTTTGGTTTGTTTGTAGAATAATATATGTGTATTTTATTTTTTTTTTTCACCTTTTATGGTCCTGGTCAAGTGCAATTTGCTTGCCCCGAAACATTCTCTGGACCAGAAAATAACACGACACATGTGATAAACAATACAAGTGAAAAAAGAAAGCAAAAGAAACAAAGCTTGCGGGTGTATGTGTGTATGACCTTTCACTGTTGATATTATTTCAGTTTAATGCACAACAAAGTCAAACACATTGTGTACCTATCAGAAGCAACAGTGGAATTAAGTCTTAATAAAAATATCTACCATAAAAATATTACTAAAAATCGAAACTGTAAGGAAAATTTTATATAATCCATTGGCATTTTTATTTAATTTAATATACGATCAAAGATTTTTTACTTTAATAAACTGCAACGTTATTTGATCTTGTATAAAATCGGAATTTTTACCATATTATTACCATAAAAAATTACTAAAAACCGAAACTGTTAGGAAAATTTTATATAATCCATTGCCATTTTTATTTAATTTAATATTCGATCAAAAATTGTTTCTTCAATAAACTGCAACTTTATTTGATCTTGTATAAAATCGTAATTTTTTATTCCATTTTCTGTGCTTTTTTCCACCGTGTCTTAAAGAATGAATTTAATATTCAAGCGTGCATTTGCTTACCTTGTGGCACAAACCCTTTTAGCGTATCCGTTTCGACCACACCATTTTGTTGTACCAAAATAGGTTTACTTTCAATGCTTAATGTTTTTATTATTACAAGGATTTTTGTTTGGCACTTTAAACTTTTTAATTCCAAGCCAATTTGAGGGCTGCTTTTACAATTAATTGAAATCTGTATAACAAATTGAGATGTAGCAACAAAAATGCTATTCAAATTCTAGCAGGAGTAGCAGCAGGTGAGCAGTTACAAATTTGTCAATGTTGATGGAAAGGATTCACTACTGTCGCGACATGACAAATTTCAAACGTGGCCAGGACTCTAAGCAAAGTTCCTTGGGGGCTTTACTGGTCGTCGTCGTGAAAACTCTGGCAATCGACAGAGAAAAAGCAATTGAAATTGAAATCGCTATGGAGGACACGTCTTCTTATTTATTTTTTTTATTTTCATTTTCATTTTCCTTTATTTTTTATTCTTTATTTTTGCACCAACCGCTGTGCCTGCAAATAAGCACTGTTGTTTGCATTGCATTCGATTGCATTGCTAAACATGTGCAATAAAAGTTCGTGCATAAAATGCATACTGAAGTGGATGCGAAACTATCTTTATTTCCTCGCATTGACATGGCAATTTGCTTGACTTGACTTCAGTTGAGTTGAGTTGAGTTGGCTTGAAGCAGAGTTTTGATTGCTGGCCGAGTTGATTGCTAACAAGAAATTACAAGACAATGAATGACAAAAAAAAAAAATAATACACAGTTTTATGAAAGCATAAATTTAATTCCAAACCGAACCGAACCAACCGCAAAACCAAATGTCTTAACTTAAAAGCTCAAGGCTCAAATGTCATTAATTAATTGGCCATGCTATTTAAAAGTTAATTATAGGCTGCAAAACTTGGTCCAGGTGAGTCTGACTAATTTAGGCAATTTCAAGTCGAAACGCGTCAGTCTCATTGGCAACTCTTTGGAGAGATCAGGCTAATTGTTTTTCGTCAGGGGCCGCCGCCCCAAATGATTGTTTAATTTGTTATAAAACTTTGAGTTACTTTTCATCGCGCAGGACAATCAAAATCAATGTCCCTTTGAAATCGAAACCATTTTCCGGGAGAATGGGAATATGTTCCTTATATGTCGCGTTTTTATCGATTTGTACGCGTGCTCGCTAATTAAACTGGCAACTAACCGCAACTGAAGCGGCGGTTCTTGTGGTCTTCATTCCATTGCCAATTGCCATAAAAATTGAAAAATGTAATTAAAATTTGCATAGTCGTTTTGCTTGTGTGTCTGTGTGTGTGTGTGTTGACACCGCTTTTGGCTATAACAAAACATAAAAAATAAAAAAAAAAAACAGAGTGCGTTACCACCTAAAAACGACCTTTATTTCTTTCAGCATATTGACATTTATTAAACGCGACAGAATTGTTAAAAAAAAAAAATAAAAAATTGTATGTTGCTATTTATATTGTTATTTTTATTTTTATTTTTGCTTGGGGCTCCTTTGATGTGTGTTTAATTAAAACAGCTTACAAACGAAACGAAACAGTCTAGCTAAATAAAAAAAAAAATAAGGAACAAAAAAAGGAAACCATTTCATGGGAATTCATAAGCCACCAATTGAAAGGATTCTAAGAGAAAGTTTTGTTGTTTTTCAAACTTTTCAATTGAGTTGCAGTTCTAAAAATTATTCAGCTTCAACTGGGCAACACTTTACTCTCTCTCTCTCTCTCGAAAAGGGAATAAAATTACAAGTGTTCAGTGTCAAGGGACATGCACAAAATGCATTTTTAAAGTTCAAAAAGCTGTGAGCAGTTCACCAGGACAACGCAGCAAAAAACCCAAATAAAAAATGAGTATTCTTTTTTTTAAAGTTAACGTAATTAAAATGTTAAAAACCAAAATCACTGATTGTCCCATCAAATTTACTCTCTTTGATATATTAACTTTATTTTGTAGACTATTATTATTGTACAACTTAAATAATTAACAAGATTTTCTTGTAACGCCAGAAAATAAATAATGAGGTTTTCTAAAAAACCAAAACAAAAATTCAAGTTATTCTTTAATTACTCAAGAATTAATGAATTCATTTTAAAAAGACAATTTTTAGTGAAGAATTTGATTTATTTCGATTATAATAATTATTTTCAGGAATTTTCAGCTAAATTTAAAATAAAATAATTTAAGCTAAAATTTGCATAATAAATTCCAAAATGAATTTATTCTAGTTTTAAAAATTCTAGGAAGTTCTAGAAAATTTTCTTAAATCTTAAATGATAAAAAATTCATAACATATTCAAAGATGAGTTTAATATAGTTTTAAAAACTCAGGAAAATTTTCTTGTTTCAACTGAATATATTTCTACTGAGGTTTGTTTTAATTTCAAGAAATATTGCGTAAATTTATGCATAAAAAATGTAACATATAATTAATTTAGATTCTGTAACATAATTTCTTAATTCTTAGCTGTAAAAACAAATTTGTTAGGTAAAAATTATTGTTAACTAACTAACACAGTTCTCGGGATTTCTCCTATTATTTTTTTTTGCCTTTACTTAGACAAACTTTTGCACTTGTCAAAAGAAATTGTTAACGCTTTTTAAGTTCTCCTACAAACGTCACCATCATCATCATTCACACTCCTCTTGTTTTTGGGGCCACCACCCATTTACTGTCAGCCACAACCCTTTAACACTGTGTGTTTTTGCCACATGGGGAAACTTCACTAGGCTCTTTTGCTTTCTCTGTGTGTGTGTGTCAAATGTTTGTAGTCTGTAATGGCAGGTGCCGCCATGGATGACAGCCAGGCACTTCTGTGCTATGCTCTGCTATGCTCAAACTCGGTTAGCTCTGCTGCTGCTGCTTCTTCTGCTTTCCACAAAACTTTCCAAGTGCGTGTGTGTGTGTGTGTGTGTGTGTATGCCTGTGGTTTTTACTGTGACCACTGGAAAGGGAATTCGGTTGGTGCTTTCACTTTTTACAACAGCAGCAGCAGCAGCAGCAGCAGCAGCAAAAGAGCAGTCACTTGAGAATGCTGGGGCTGTTGGCCTTTGGAATGAGAATATATATATTTATATGGGTGTGCGTGCATCCATGAAGGCGCGTGTAGTGCCACCAATGTCACGTTAACACCACCAACAACAACAGCAAGAACAACAAGAAGAACATGAGCAATGAACTTCTGACTGCATGTGAAAAACCAAAAACTGTAAATAAATATTTAAACTATTTGTAACTTTATTAACTTTGCTCAAGTGGCGCAATTTATTGCATGCCAAAAAGGCAAAGGCAAAAAAAAAAACAACCCAGAGAAAATAGAGAGCCAAACAAGTTAACAATGAGCAACAGAAAAAAAAAGAAGGAAAACACAGAGAGAGAAAATATATATAACAACAGCAGCAATGTAGTAACAAGCCTGTCTAGCAACAACATCAACAATAACAACAACAACAACAACAAATGTAACAACTTTTATAGCAGCGAACGAGGCGAATAAGTGAAATTCGCAACTGCATTTAATGCCTGGGCAAATATTTAAGCCAGCCTGAAAGTATGCTCTGCGGTTTGTTTTTTTTTTTCTCTACCATCATCGTCCATGCAATTGTTGATGTGTGTGTGTGTGTGTGGTTATTGTTGCTGTCTCTATTGTTGTTAGTTAGGCTTGTTTAGTTGAGTTTAGTTCGGTTTCAAGGCTACTTTAGTCCTAGCCAACAAATGCTCACATTTCTTTCTCTTTCTCTCTCTCTCTCTGTCTCTCTGGCCAACTCTGGTTGGACTCAGTAAACCAAAAATAAAAACAAAAAATGCAACAACAAAAATGCAAAAAAAAAGGCAAAAGTACATTAAAAAAAAAAGCAAAAATGTCTCTATTTTATGACTGCGCCATTGAAAAGTCAATGTGGCACAAATTGTTGCTGCAACAAAAAAATGTTGTTTACAATATTTTTATTTCATTTTTGGATATTTTTTTTTTAGATTTAGCACATTTTTGACTATTAAAAATATTCGAATAAAAATATGGCCATGAAAAAATTATTTTTATTAGTTACAAAAAAATAATAGGTAATTTTAAAACTAATATAAACAGCGAGTTTTAAAATCATTTAAGATTTCACACATTTGTGCCTATTTAAAATATTGAAAAAAAATATTGGCATATACAAAACATTTTTGTCCATTTAAAATATTGCCCTAAAAATATAAAACCTGTAGAAAAAGATTCCTTGACATTTTTGTATATTTATTTTATTTTTGAAATATTACAAAAAAATATTAACAGAGAGATGAGTCGAAAATCTCTAGAAAATCCAATCATTTGAAGCAACAGGTTCCTAAAGTGGCCTTAAGTCTTTTAGTCAGAATTTTCTCTTACTTTTACTTAATAGTTTTTCGTGGCTCAGTTATCACTTGTATTTCTTTTTCATATTTCATATTTACTTAGCCGGCAAAGACTCAGCAAGGCTCAGTTTCAGTTTCAGTTTCATTTTCTGTATTTACAGATTTGCCTTTAAGGCAACTCTGTGTGGCAGATGTCGGCATAATTCTCAACTTGGCTTTGCCTTTAACTATTTGGACGACTGTCGCACGTTTTGAGCTTTGCATATTTTATGCCTTGTTGCATTTGCCAGAGAAAATTTCCCATTACTTTTGTAGTTGTAGTTGTAGTAGTTGTTGTCGTGACTGTATTTACTTTTATGACACGCCTGAGGCCCAAAAGGCCCAAAACTCAGCTACGACTACGAAAATGGCGCAACAATGTCATTAAAGTTGTAAAAAAAAAAACACAAAAAAAAAAAACAACAAAATGAAAAGGCAAAAAGCAGCACTGCCCAGGTTAAAGACCAAGCAAAAAATGTCGCACTTTCTCTATAAATAATTCAATAAGAAAGCAAGAAAGAAAGAAAATAAAGTTGAGGCAATATTTGAGTCCATTGAGTATAGTTTAGCCCTTTTTTTTTACATTTCAAAGTGTTAGTTTTAAAATAAAGAAAGCAAAACGAAGAAAAAAAACTCTATTTAAAGAATGGAGCAAATAGAACCCATTTTGATACGCTTCTGTTTCAGCCACAAATCAACTTATGACAACTTCTTTCGCATTGTTTGCCACCTTAAATCAAAGCCAGCCACCTGAAACTGCCTCCTTTTTCTTTCTTCCTTACTTATGAGGCGACAGATGTTCGATGAGGTGGCATTGACTGTATATCCTTATACTTATTATTGTTGTTGTTGCGAAAATTCTAGGAGGCGTGGCAATGCGCTGACAAACAAGTAACTACATACGATTTACTTTTGATTTATATTTACGTAACTGTCAACGTCGGTGATTGATTGAAGGTTGCCTGACTCGCTGACTTGGCTGGCTGGCTGACTGGCTTGCTGGCTGGCTGGGTGGGAAGAAAGGGAAAATGGAAAACCACACATAAGAAAAAGGATTTCTTCTATTTTTTTTCTTTCTTTCTTTCTTTTTTTCTGCTAAGCACAGCAAAAAATCCAATGTCTGCACAATATGAAAGAAGGTGACATTTGGAGGGAAGAAAGGAAGGGAAATTGTATGCGTGTGGCTGTGAATGGATTGAAGTAGTTTGAGCATACTCAGCACTCAGTCAACCAGTCAACCAGTCAGCTAGTCAGTCAGCTAGTCAGTCAGTTTGTCGTCCTCGTCGTTGCAATCGAAGCGATTTTGAATAATGCGTAACAAGGAATACATAAGTGGCATGTAAGTGTATGGAAAGCGTAAGAGAAAGAAGGGAAATTACTTGTATTGTAAGTTGTTTTTACCTACCTCATTTTTTTTTTTTGTTTTGATTTTCTTTTGCTTAGAAAGTCAATTTGTTACAATTCTGTGTGTTTCAATCACAATTTCATCTAATCATATCATATAATTTGAATACACTCTTATTTTTTTTTTATGAAAATACATTTTCAAGAATGACATAAGAATACAAAAACAAAGAAAAAAAAATAAATAAAATTATCTTAAGCTTGATAAGAAATTTCTTTTATACCTATACAAAAAAAAAAACAGGGTGAGTTAGTGTAGTTTTTAAATTTCTTAAAAAACCAGGAATTTAATATTATAACAATAAAGTTTTAAAATATAGGTTATCAAAAATGTATACCTATTTAAAAATAGTCCTTAAAATATTTTTAAAACATTTCTCAAAGCCAGAACAATTTGTAAAAAATAATAGATGAATAGCCATAACTTTGCGAAAAAAAATTGTATTTGATTTCTAGAACTCTTAAATTAAAGAATAAGGTTTGATTACAAAAATTTAAATATCGAAAACATCGAAAAATACTGATGACGGATTCGTATTCTATGCAAAAAAACTTTATCGAAAATTACGATTTTTGTTAAAATAACTTAAAATACTCTAAATTTGAAGACGGGCTTAATTTAAATTAGTAACGTTAAAGGAAAAATGAGTTAAAGACATCAAAAAAAGTTTAAATTAATATTTCTAAAAATATTTCAAATTTCTGCGATTTTCTCAAAATTTAAAATCTTTTTAAATGGTTTTCGGTCAAATAATCAAAATAATAATTTTAGATATTTTTTTTTCTTCCTCCTTTATATATATTTTTCTTCTCTTTTGGCCTCATCAGACCGGCAATAATTATTTTCGCCAGCTTAACATCCCCGGGGTAAGCTCTCCGGCCCGTTGACTTTGTCTATTATATAAACCATTGGACTTCAAACTAAATAAGCCCGCACGTCGCCCATCTTCCGGACCATCAAGTTTGTGGGTGGTGTGGTGACTTTACGGCCATTCGATTTATCTTTTTAAGCCAAAACATTATTTTCTTTATCGTTCGCATCACTGCCAAATCTACACAATTAACGCACTTTATGGTCATGTGGGGAAACAGGGAACAGAGATTGTATTAAGTGTGTGCGTGTGTGGGTAAATCAAATACACAATTTTCACTCAAATCTCAGCCTGGCCTCTCTCAGGGTCTCTCTGGACAATGTGACAGCTGATGAAGAACAGACCCAATGATAATTATGCTGATGAATTTGATGAGACTCGGACGCCAGCCGGCCGGGCAGCCACCAAGGACCCTGGACAAGTGAGGACTGCCTAGTGACTCATTGCCTCATTAACGCAAAGCCAACTCACTTATTAACGCACTGAAGTGGGAGGCGGTCAGAGGGAAATCAAGTACAGAATATGCACAAAATGGAAGAGGAGTATAACAATTGACACGTTTGTCCCCTGAAACCAAAAAAAAAAAAAATAAAAATAAGAGCAAAATTTATTTCTTAATTTGACTCTTATTATTTTTAAGGTAAAGTACTTTTCTTTTGTGACACATTTGTGTATCAAAGAACTCTAATGCAATTTAATTATGAACAATTAATAGGGGATTTTGGGAAGAACCTTATTTTTAGCGGTCATTATGATAGCTTTATGATATAGTCAAACGTTTGGTTACTAATTATATATTATTTTTTTCAAAATTAAATTTGATGAATAAGAAAAATTAAATTTCAAACCGAATGTTCTTAAGGCAAAAAAAATATTTACTTGTATGAATATATAACTGGTTTAATGGGTTACATAGGGTTCGCTAGCAGGCAGTATAAAAACAATTTTCTTTCTTATAAAAATTACAATTTTTAATTCAAATTTTTAGCCATATTAATTAGGAACATTTTAGCTATATTTCATAAAATTTTCAAATAATAAACTTTATAACTACGCCTTTAGGGTGAGTTTACATTTTTAAGAACGGTGGACACGATATCTCAATGATGAATGGATCGAACTTTTTGAATCTTTGGACACATCTTTATTACAATAATAGCAAGTGAATGAACGAAGGATTTTTATTCTAAAAAGAACTATTTTTTTTTTAATTTTTATCGGTGAAGATTTCACAAAAAATAGTTTTTTTGAACAAACCTCTGCCAAAAATACAAAAAATGTTGTATTTCAAAATCCTTCGTTCATAACTACCTGGCAGGGAACCCTATGTAACCCCTTAAATTAGTCTTTGCTTATTCTAACTTTTATATTTCTTAAAAATATTGAATAGATTTAGATTGTCACCTCAGGGGTTGTCAAATTGTCTTTTTTGCCTCCCGATATTTTTCTACAATTTTAAAATAGCTAAAATTCAAGCCTTCAACAGACACCTTTTTATTTTGTGAATGGATAAGTGGACAAGTGGATGAAGGAGATGGAGTAAAGCTTTTGCATTTTGTGAATCTAATATTTTACAGATGACTAGCAGTTTTTGTATCCCAACTTGCCCAAGTAAATTGTAGTCTCAAGAAGTCTGAGAAGCCGCTTGACTGAGAGTCCTTGCGACTTGCAGTCAATCAACAATAAAATTCTAAAAAAAAAATAAACTGCTGAATGCGAATGCAGTAAACGTTAAGATATTTTATCTGGCAATTGAAACACTCAAGTATCTATCCATCTACATATTTTTGTGTAGCTTCCTTGCTAGTTTGAAGTGAATGAACCTTTAAAAATTGTGCTTGGTTACCGCAATGCTTAAAAACAAATTGAGTGTCGTACTCCAAAGCCATTGCCAAATGTCACCGAGTGAGATTGTCTTTGGCATACCTAGACAATGTCATTATTGTCACACTTGGCTGTGCCATTTTGAGGACAACTGCAATTTGGCGTTGAAGCACTTAAATGACAACCGCGGCAACATTGTGTGTTTGTTTGTGTGTAGGTGGCAAGCCGCGACCATCGACAAGGATAACGACAACGACAACGACGACGACGACGATCCACAGATTTGAAAATGCCCATGGAACATTATTATTTTGTGGTTCTTGTTGGCTTAGACGCGCTTAAAACTGGTGCACTTTGTGGCGCTTCTGGCTGTAAATGACTTAAGTGCCTGACATTTATCTACTAAAACGTCACACCTGTTCAGCCGGGCGTATCCTTAACAACAACAACAACAACAACAAGCAAGAGAAAGTGATGAGAGTGGCAAACAGTTTGTCCATCAAACTAACCGCAAAACTTTTTACATCAAATTCATTTTCCAGGGCCCTGTTTTTTTTTTTTTATTGCATTGAATTCATTTTGAGAGCGTCCGGTGCAAGTGAAACTTATTGAAAAGCCAAAATGAAAAATAAAAAGTTTTCAGGCTGCCACAAAAAAAATAAAAATAAAAATAACAAAAATAATATGAATAATAATAAAAATATATTGCAAAGACTGTGGAAAGTTTTTCACTGAATTGCATTTATAGGCAATATTTTTGTTAATGTCTACAAATGACTAACCAAATATTGAATTTTTTTTTTGGGGCATTTCTTGTCTGGCCAACTTCCGTTTCTTTCTGTGTTTAATGTTTTGGCATATAATTTAAATCATGTCTCTTTGGTGGGGGGAAGGGGAGTTTAGTAGGTGACAAGTGGGACAATTTGAGATTTATACATTTTGATTTTAGCTTGCCCTATTTTTTTTTCTTTCTCCCTCTCTCTCTCTCTTTCTCTCTCGATTTATATATAGTCAGACATTTTCCAAATAATTACACATTTACATTTTTATAGACGATTTCTTCTACGAAATCATGAAATGAACTTCATTTAACTTGTATAAATAAAGTCAACATTTTGGTTGTCCCCTTAGAACTTGGATGGAAATGGAAAGAAATGAAGAATGAAAAAAACCCTGGCCACATTCATGTTGTGTGTATATAAGTGTGTGTGTGTGTGTGTGTGTGACGGAACCGGAAGTTTGCTTTGTTGGAGCAGCGGTCTCATTTTCTTCCTCTATTTACACAGAGAGAGCAAGAGAGAAAGAGAGAGAGAAAAGTCTGTCGCATTTCTTGGTTCTTCTCGGTTCTACACTGTTTGCTTTGATGGTATCTTTAAAAAGACATAAATCATTGGGCGGAATGGGGAGGTAAAATGACTATGAACCTTTGACGTAATTAATCATGGAAAGGCCAAAGCGTTGACTTAATTTTTGGCTGCAAATTTTTACTCTGTTTTTCTCGGTCATTTCTTTTACGAAAAAAAAATAAAAAAACTTTTATTTAAAAGACAGCAACAACAATAAAAACAATAATAAAAACAAAGAATTTAATTAAATGAAAAACATTAAAAACAAAGAATTTTTCATAAAACTTGAGAAAACTTGAAACGAAATTTAAATATTTAAATTCCTTGAGCTAAAGGAAACCGCAACATTTTGAAAGAGAATACACACACACACACACACACATACATAAATGTACGTAATTAATTAATTAAAGCCTAATCATCAGCTGGCGTTGTTGTTGCGGTTCCTTAACCCATTAAATAAAAGCAATTCAATCCCACCCAAATAAACATAAACATACATAAAATACAATACAAAAAAAATACTCACACACACAGTTGGTTCAAAAACGGAAGTGAAAGACAAAACTACAATTAAAATTTACAAGGCTATGGTAATGGCCGCACAAGCTGTCCATGTTCATGGTCTCATGTCCATATCCCTGACAAGCAATTGAAGAGTTCTCCTTGTTCTCCTTGTGAGAATCTCCTCTTACTAATGGCTCCTTTTTTTGGCCAAGTTTATGGGCCAACACCAGCGCCAGTTACAGTTACAGTTACATTCGTCATTTGGCCATTTGTGCCTTTGTTTTTCGCCTGCATTCCTGCTTATTGTTATGACCAGTAGAGCGAGTGAATGAGACCAGTAAGCTCAATTACACATATACACTCTGTGTATGTCTGTGTGTGTGTGTGTGTTTAAGGATTTGAAGCGAAAGGCAATAATTTCCAAACGGTGCCCCATTTAATGTCTACAAACAATTAGAAGTTGGTTTTTTTGTGCGGTTCTTTGCTAACGTCGCTTTAATTTACCGGCCTGAGTTTTTACCCCCAACCTCAGATAGCGGAAGCCTCATTAGTCCCAGTACCGAGAAAGTTGTGTTTATACTCTTCATTTTTTTTATTCATTTAATTGTGTTGTGTTTCTCGAACCAGAAAACATATAAAAAAAATTGTATTTTAATTCTAAGAATGGGTTAAAAGTTAATTTTCTAATAAATAAACCAAAATAAATCAATTTACAACGATTGAAAAATAAACCTAGAAATGTGCATAAAATAATCAAATATTTAATTTTGCTTGATTTTAAAAAGTGTATACAAAAGTGTGCATATTAATAAATACAACAACAAAAAAAAAAACAGATAGGAAAGAATCGAAATCCTTGTAAGCAATAAATCTTCAATTTATTACAAAATAATTAAAATTAATGAGCAAAAATTGAAAATGAGCACGTGCGAAATTTCATTGGTATGAGTTACTTACTCAGACACACACAATCAGTGTGTACATAATGTGTCCAGAAAGCAATTTTTTTTTTCATTCCAAGTATGGGGGAAATAATAAAAAAAATAAAATTGAACTGGCAATTGTAAAAGCATTATAAAAAAAAACCGAAAAGAAAAAAAATGACGCGTGTTCTATTAACATGCTTCCGTTTCCGCCACAAACAAAATGGCGTCAATGGCATTTGCGACGCAGTTGTGTGGTTTCTATTCCATATATTCCTCGTCGTGGCTTTGTTCTTTTTTATCTCTCACAGCATTTGCGGATTTTTTTTCGTATCTTTCTGGTTTGGTTTTTTTTAATTGCTCTCGCTTCCATTTTACACTTTTAAGCTTCTCCCATCATCATCAGCATAACCCAAGGGCTTAAATCAACGCCTTCCCCATGCGTGGATGTGGACGTGGATGTCCTGTGGTCATTCTACATTTATGATTTCATGCAGTTTTGATGACCACAACAATTTGCAATTGCAGTTTGCAATTGAAACTAGCAGAACTATAACAAATAATTCATTAATTAAAAAAGAGAACTTCAGCTTGGAACCAAGCTTCTAAATTCAATTGGCGTTGAAACTACCAAAAAAAAACATTTGTTGGCCGGCCAATTTGAAGCAATTTGCGAATTTCGAAATTCGAAAAGACGAACCTTGTATTTATTTTCGTATTTTTCTCTCTTTGCATTTGCATTTACATTCACAGTTTTAGTTTTTCTCTTTTATGGCGCCGCTCTTAGGCTCACACAATTTGGATTTGGCCAACAATGACAAACCACAAAAACGGATTGTATACGCGATTTGAACAATTAACGCCATGTCGAAAGGGAAAACCGAAAGCAAACAAACAAGCACAAACATGTTAATATATACCTACTTTTTTTTTTTTTTCATTTGATTTTTGATCGGTGACTTAATTGCAACATATAAATCATTTGGCCAAGAAACAGGCATGTTTAGTTTATGTAGTGGTAACATAAATGTCAAGTGCAAAGTTTTGCCATGTTGCAACATGTTGAATGGGCATAAACTTGCTATAAATAAAACACACACATATCCTTCGATTCTCTCTCACTTCCCTGAGGATTTCGTTAGCCGTTTTCCTTTTTCGCTGGGAAATTATGCCGGAAAGAAAAATCACACGCTTCAAAAGTTTAAACGACTTAATTTACTGGGAGAGAGAAAGAGAGAGAGTGAAAATACATATATATTTTTTTTCTTTTTTGGTGTTGCTGTTTTTTCATCTTTCAATAATTGTTATTCGTATTTTTGCCATTGGGAGGCATTTTCTTTTGCCTTTTGATGTGTATATTATAAGCGCCAAGGACGATGCTGCTGCTCCTGCTCCTGCTCCTGTTACTGACAGCATCTTTCCCACTCTCTTTTTAACTCTTTTTTAACCCGTCAACCGAGAATGTCGGATATCCTTTAAAGGTGCATGTGTATGCGTGTGTGTGTGTGTAGACTCTTGGGCGTCTCTGAGATGTTGCTGTCACACTTTTGAGTTATGGCTTACTAGGCTGACTTATTGTCGAGGCCAAAGGCAAAAGTTTTAAGGTCTGAATAAAAAAAAAAGAGTCACTAAATGACAAGCCACATAGGCTGGAATATTATTTGATTTTACTACAATTTCGTAATATACTCAAAAACAGTCAAATATTTAATATAAACGCCCTTTTTTAATTTATGCCTAGGCCCAAAGGAACAAAAGGAGAAACAAAGAGCCAAACTGGGAAAGGTGATAAGTAAAACATAATAAGCAAGCACAGAACTTGGAATACACTTGAATATAATACGAGAATGGTACAGTTAAGTAAGCTACACAGAGTTGCATTTAATGAAGAAAGTACAGCTACAGCAAGCTACAATCAGAGTTGTATTTTCAGGTTGAACCAAGTACAGTTAAGTAAGGCATACGCATACTCTTTCCTCAATTTTCCTCCTGCTCCCTTGTCGCTTGTCTCTTTTTTCTTATACATGTTCTTATGTTCCACATGGAATAATCTTGTTCCCTTTTAGCCATTCGAAGTGTGCTGTGCAAAAGGGTAAAATATGACACTCATTTGCATGACGAACCAGAAGACAGAAGAAAATTTACAGTCAACATATTTCCCACTTGGCAAACATATACAAACTGAGGCGCAGGCGCGGCCATTTCTCAACTTGGACTTGAGACAAGGATATAACTGTTTTTTTTTTTATGTATAAAGATATTCCTTATTTTTCTGGATTTTTGTTTTTTTTTTTGTTGTTGTTTTTGGTAAGACATATGTAAATCTACGGATGAGAGAGAGTTGCACAGATTGGGGCGTCAGCTGCAACAAAAGTTATGCCACCTTGGCTCGATTTGACATGGCTCAGCTCAGCTCAGTGCCTCAGAGTTCCGGACAACGACAACGACAAGGACAAGGACGATTCATGTGATAAGTTTGCCTGTCTTGCCTTGTCCGTCGTTCATGATGATGCTCATCATAATCTGCATAAAAGTATGTGCAATATCAGTGTGTGTGTGCTTGGTTGTAAGCAAGTTTCTTTACTTCCTGTAAGCAGCTTAACTTAAATCCTTTTTGGGGGCAGCACACAACATAAAAAAATAAAACAAAACTATATCATCGGTAAGGAATATATTTTGATAGTTTTAACCCATACACAAACACAATAAACATACAAAACTAAACAAGAAAATCATGTATCGATTACAAAAAAGGTTCTATATATTTTTTGTTTTATGCACTCAGATGTTTTTACTGTTTTACCAGCCACAAAAGCTTTGATAAGAAATTTCCATATAATTTTTTATCATTATTCTGTGGCTAAATCAAGGACTAATAAAGTTTATCTAAACTAGGCTTAAAAATTATAAATACTAAGCCAAAAATAAAGAAAGATATTCTGGAAATTATTCTTAATTTTTTTTTTGGAAAAAAGAACTGGGAAACATTCCTGTTTTTATTCCTTAAATATTTCTAGGTTAATTTATGCCACAACATATTTCCGTACTACAAAACATTTCATTTCACTTGGCTTTCATTCATTAACAACATTTTTGAAAGTATTGAGGTTTTTGGTTGAATTTCAGTTCCGAGTTTGGCCTCAGTTTGGTTTGGTTTGGTTTGGTTGGGTTTGGTTTCGTCTGATTCGTGGTAAAGTAAAGGCGTGGAAGCCAGCAAACCTCAAAATGCAATTTTCGGTGCATTGGTGTGATAACCGCAGCGCTCTTGACCACACACACACAACAATTTCCTTATTGTCTTTCCAAGTGTTGCTTGATTGGGTGTATTTTTTTGTTTATTTTTTTTTTTTTTGTTGGGTGGGTGGCAATTTTGGAGATGCTTATAAAGGCAACTTGGCAAATAAAATGCATTTAACACGCCTCATCAACCTCAAAATGAAGGCACAACAACAGCAACAAAAATGGCTTAAAATTGCAACCATTCACCCACTCGGAAAACATTTTCAAGCATCCCTGGCAACATTATCCCAAACACCATCCCCCTCCCCATCCACTCAGTACTCTTTGCCGTCATCGTCGTTACTCATTGTCAGACAAAAGAGAGTAGGATGATGTTGGTTGGTATATGCGTGTATTTTGTTTCGTTTGTGTTTCGCTGAATGCATGTTGAGTTTACAGTTGAGCCGTGCCGAGTCTTTCGGTGTCTTCCAAGTCGTCGAAAACACGCGGTTCACTATGATGAGTGACTTAGTGAAAACAATTTCTCTCGCCAAGACATTTGCGAGACTGCACAGAGAGCAAATGCGTACGAATGTGTGTGGGGAG
This sequence comes from Scaptodrosophila scaptomyzoidea, assembly GCA_035078625.1. Taxonomy (NCBI): domain Eukaryota; kingdom Metazoa; phylum Arthropoda; class Insecta; order Diptera; family Drosophilidae; genus Scaptodrosophila; species Scaptodrosophila scaptomyzoidea. The sequence goes on from JAWNPY010000065.1 coordinate 30,060, forward strand.
AGGCAGAGAGGGCAAAAACTGCAACAAGCTGTGCACATGTTTATACAACTAGAATGTAGGAAGTCAGCTTAACTCAGCTAAGCACACAATTTCCAAAAGGCTGCCTGCCTCACTGGCTATGTCACTCACTTACAAAGTCAGTCAGTCAGTCAGTCAGGACAGAGAGCAAGTACCAACATATAAGTAGATATAGTGAAAATGATAAATTTTTGAAACATTTTGCATTTGAAAGCAACGCGTCAACATCTACTAAACTTGGCCAAAATGGTAGGGCAAAGGATGTCTTCGTCTCTCCATTCTATCCTAACCTATCCATTTTGTTACCGTTTGTATCCTACACACACATATGTATGTATATTCTTGGTAAATATTTATGGAAAGATTGTTTTATGATTTATGACAATGATAATCGTGCCAGCAAGTAGAATGACATGTAAGAAATATATACGAGTTGATATCATCCAAGAAGCAAATATTCAACTTGAAGTAAACTTTTTAACAGGTGCACACAAAGCTTTCTAGTTAGCATATACATAAAAAATATGTATATATATAATAGGATTATTTGTATTGTTTTCTTCATCTTTTTTTTCGATTTAAGAACTTAAAATCAACTCTGTTTTAATTATTATTGGCGTTATTTTTTCTAAGCTTTTTTTATACTCTACTCTTTTAATACTTTCCATAATATGTCAAATATATATTGAAATTTTGTCTGAGCAAATTTTTTTGGCAAATTTCTGGCAACTGTCTGGAAGGCATTTATAATTCTTATGTGTGTGCTCTGTGGCTGGCTGACTGGCTGGCTGGTTGGCTGGTTGGCTGGATTGTTCATGCAAATAAGCAGATGTATCATATACGCAGCAGCGCATAATCTTAACACACATTAACCCATACCTGGTCGCCAGTCGTCCTGCCATTGACTCCAGTTCCAGCAAAGGCAAGGAGAGAAACCTCATTTAGGCTACATATGCCAAGACTCTGTCAGATCAGAGCAGCCAGGGAATAAAGGAGTATTAAGGTAGGAGACCGTAAACGTCTGAGTTATGGCTGTTTGCTTATATGTGTGTTTATGGTAGACTCCCTGCTTTATTTATTTTTCGTGTGTTTGAGGTGATTGTGTTTTTTTTTGTTTCTTGTTTTTTCATTTTCAAATTATTCAAGGTTTTACCTTTCAACAGGTTTTTGGGCAATTGTTGCCATATTTAAATATTTTCACATTTATTTTCAAGTGACGAGAATTGGACACTTGAAATTCAGTAATAGTCTGACATAGAACTATTCAAAGGTAAAGGTATTTTTTGGCAAGCGGATTTACAAAAGCCAAAAATCCTTTTCAATGAATTCACATCTGTTTCGAATCCATTGCAGCAGCAGCAGCTTGTCAGAATGACAAGTTAGCCAGCATTCCATTATATTTACCATCTAAGCTACCAATGGAAAATGGAATGCATTTTCTCTCCCTCTCTCTCTCTCTCTTTATGTTTATGCATTTGTTAACACACACACACAAAATCACCATAAAAAAAACCTTTCACACATGGCCAAAGAATTTGAAAACTATTTTCCATTATGGCAAAAATTTTACAAACGTTGAAACGTTGGACACGTGTATATTTTTTTTTACCTGCCTGCTATGAAATTTGAATTTTATTTGAAACAAGAAAAGTTCTTAAATAAACCGCAGCTTCAAATATTTTCTAGCCTATGAATTAAAACTTCTCCTAGTATTTATTTATAATTTTTATTTTTCCTTTAGATTTTTAATGAATTTTATATCAACTTGGATATTATCAGTAAGTAAGTATTTAATTTTTTATGAACGTAATTTACTCGAATATTTTTTCCCTTTCGTTATTTGTTTTTTTTTTTTGTCATTTTGCAGTGACAAATTGTAAATAATGAAATGTTGCCAAGTTTATATTTGTATAGATTTTTGTGGCAGGCAATTTGCGCTGGGTAGAAAAGTGGAAAAGCTTCTAAGTTGATGGTTTTATACACAGTTCTATTTACTTGTATGCTTTACTCTTTATTATGTAGCTTGGGGCATCATAAATATCTGAGAGAGTCACAAAAACAAAATTTTATGGATTTATTAGTCAAGCATTTTTCTAGAGAAAGCTGATAAAAAAATATATACACATACTTGTTGTGTATGGTAAAAGCTTTAAAAGTTAACAAAGAGTATGTAAAGTTCAGAGTGAGTGAGCAAAAAAGGAGAGAAATAAATCCATTTACTTGGGTTTTTCTATACAGACGAGTATTGCCTTAATGTGTGTAAGAAAATGCATTTAAGTGCATCTTGCACTTTGAGCTTTGCAGCTTTTCTGATCAACATGCCATTCCCAGTCTTGACTAATAGTTTGTCATGCTTTTCATCATGCTTGTCACACCACCCCCCTCTCCCCTTTCATGATGGTAATGCCCAATTGAGAAATGGCAAAGATAAACTCAAGATACAATCAAGCAGGGATTCTTCTACTCATATTCATTTTTCTTTGGCCATGGAAAGTTAAACGATGTTAATCTTAGGACATATTTTTTGTTCTCTTTCTGTTTTTTTTATTTTTATTTTTATTTAATTTTTTTATCTTATCTCACCTTCTTAAATGGTTGTGCCACGCCCACTAAATGCCTGCCAAGGAATTGCTGCTCGTTAGTTAAGGAATTTGTCTTTTAAGTTTTTGTGTGTGCGTGTTTCCTTTATTTCTGGATTTTTAGGGGGAATGTGCGTGTGTATTTTTATTTTTGGGGATGGCTTACTGTTTCCAACAATAGCAAACAATTTGCATTGTTGCGCTTCTTCTTCATCTTCAGCTTCTGTTCCGGGGGGGATAAGGAACGATAAGTTTGGAACATATGTGTTCCTGTTCCCGAGCAAAAATGATGAAATACAAATTAAATTTCTACGGCGAGGATTGGCAGGAGCAGAGCCAGGCACATGGCAGGTCCCAAGAAATCAGATATGAAATGTAAAACAGAAGGGAACAAAAAAACTGTGCCGCACACGTGGCAAATTTTGTGCGTCCTCCCAAAAAAAAAAAAAAAAAAAAAAAAACAAAAAAGGTTCAAAATTCAACGCTGAAAAATTCTTAACTGTAAACAGGCACTAAAATAAAATTTATGTGAGTGAGCAAGCAGGGAGATTGAATGGGTTGGAGGTGCTTTTTATTTTTGATGAAAGTGAAATCGGTAGCTCAAAATTTAAAGAATAAATAACTAAAATATTTTTATATTGTATGTACAAAATAAAAACCACACAAAAAAAAAATATGAAAATGGAAATAGAATATTGGAAATAAACAAATAACAATAAAAACAACAAAAATATTGGTATTTTTATTTCTCTTTTGCCATACTCGAGTACATATAAAGACAATAAGGGAAAACTGCCAAAAGCAGCAGCACCAGCCGAGTCAGAGTAAAACAAAAGAAAAGAAAAAGAGAGAACGGGCCAAAGAGTGCAACAATAAATATTAATAAATTTCACATGATCATAAAAATAAATTTGTGAATCCAACACGCACACACACACACACACACACACACAGAGAGAGATACGCCTGATATTCCCTGGCAGAATCCATGCAAACATATTACATTATATGCCTTAACCATAACAAGGCAATCACATTATTAGGCAGCACAAAACACAAAAACGACAGCAAGCAGAGAGCACAGAGAATGATAAGAGATATAGGGTAGAGAGGGGCTCAATTGGTTGGTATAGGTAACCATTCAAGCTTATACACACACACACACACACACACAGACACAGGTAGGCTGAACGGTTTCATTCTTTCTTTCTTTCTTTTTTTTTTTGGTGTTTTTGGCTTCAAGTGCAAAAAAACGCAGACTGTCAAACTCACACTTAGATATGTTTGTATGTAGTATTAGTGTTATATAAACATATGCAATAAGGTTATCTTATTGCCCCACAAAAAGCAAAAGACAGCGTCAAGTAAGGCGGAAAATATACTTACACATACACACACACACACGCACACACGAAAGAACTTGAAGAAATCGAAAGGAAATACTTCGAATGGGTCCTCGACGACTCCTTTTTTGGCAGCTGTGCTTCTTTTCATACTGGTTAGATAAACCAAATTTGATTTTTTTTCATAGCATATACACTTTAAAAGAGACTTTGTATTGGATCGGGCTTTCTATATAAAATAGAAGCCATATAGCCATATAATTCAGGAGTACTACTTTTTATAGCATATGAATCGGAACGGTTTTAAATAGCTAGAAATTCAGGAGTATTTGAAATAGAAAAAAAGAATCTAAACTTTGAATTTCCCCAAATTTCTCCCAGTTTGTCTTTTTAAAAGAGACATAAAATCGGATCGGTTTCATGTAGCTAGAAATTCAGGACTATTTAAAATATTTTTTTCATTATTAAAGAAAAAGAAAAAAAGAATCTAAACTTTGAATTTCCCCAAATTTCTCCCAGTTTTTCGTTTTAAAAGAGACTTAAAATCGGATTGGTTTCATATAGCTAAAAATTCAGGAGTATTTAAAATATATACTTCTTCATTATTAAAGACAATTTTCTTGATTTTTTTCTAATTTAAAAAAGGCTCTGAGCTTTAAATCCACTCAAATTTCTACTAGTTTTTCTTTTGTTATTGCTGGCTGCTGCTTTTTATAGCACATACACTGATAATAGCTAGAAAATGGCTTATTTTTGAAGCTATGGATCCCTAAGTATTCTCCATTGTTATGGCAATTTTTGCTGGAATTTTTCTAATTAAAAAAAAAGTATCTAATCTTCGAATCAACCCAAATTTCAGCTGCTTTTTTGGTTATCTCTGTTTGCTTAGATCACAACAGCCAACAAATAATATAATTTAAATGTATACATACAACATATATGATAAAATTGCCACCGCATAGGTATTCAAATATATATTGAATGGATCATACTTGTACAATGTACATACATTCATTTCTGCTGGTTCCTGACAAGTGAAACAAAATTTATGTTTACTTTCATCAAGTGTCCTTTTTCTCCGCTGTGTGATTGTCTGTGTGGTTTGTTATTATTCTTGTGGATATTTGGGTTATTTGGTAAAATGGCCAAACTTCTTATGGGTGGGCCAAGTAGTTGGTTTAATAGCCTCCTTAAGCGGTCACACTGGACACATTCGATTCGGTTGCCACCTTTCATATGTTGTGTTTATTTTGATTTGCCAAGGAGGTAACCAGAATAACAATATAAAATACTTACAAGTTGTCTAAAAATATCTGAAAATCAATTGATATATTGTATTTTCAAGTAAGAGCCATTATCTTTCTTCAAAATAAAAATAAAATTCCAAAGACACTCTCATCCTTTTGGCTTAAAATAGAAGAAAGAAGAAAGCACACACTTTTTGTTTTTTTTTTTTTTTGTCTTCGTTATGTAAACGGCAAAAATGGACGACCAATCGATAAGAATGTAATTTGCCATAATTCACTAAAATTTGCTCGGAATATTGGATTTTATACATACAAACAAGAAAAAAAAAAAA
>JAWNPY010000065.1:43547-106661 GCA_035078625.1 Scaptodrosophila scaptomyzoidea
ACTCAAAATGATAAAGAAAAAAAATAATAATAATATAAGCTCCTTTTTGGCATATATCTAACTTGAATTTATTGATACATAGTTGAACATGGAATTTGCAATGTTAACTGGTAATGTAAATTGTTGTTGGCAAATAAATGAGATTATATATGTGTGTGTGTTGGTTGTGTAATTAGTGGCTGACAAGCGACAAGTAAATTACACATTCGTGTTTGTTTAACGATAAGTTATGGCGACATTATTGGTCATTTTTCAGTTCATTGGTCAGAAGATGCTTTTTAAAGACATGAAATTAAAGCGTAAATAAAATTCACTTGAATACTCAATTGACAGCTATCAAATATAAATTGTTTTGCTCATTTATTTGGTTTTTATTTCCCCAACGATTTACACTTTTGGGCTTTTACTTTCTCAAGCTTCTTTTGCCTGCATTTTACTACTTAGTGAAAACTTTCTTTTTAGGGGGGCCACTATCGAAAGCAACCAACTAATATGTCTGTCATATTATTTATGGCTCTGCGGATGGGACAGAAACTAAACACAAAACTGAACTCTACTCAACTCAACTGAACTGAACTGAACTAAACCAAACCGACAGACCAATGAAATGGGCTTCTTGACTGGTTGGGTATAGTAAAAGACGAAGCCGTAAACAAGAAACGAAGAAACCGTCAAGAAACAACTGACACAAGGAAAAAAGTTACACATTTTGAGTATACAAGGCACGTACTCCTGTGGATACACAATATGTCATAGGGCCCGGGCGTCCCGACTTCCTCTTCCTCTTTCACTTCCACTTCCACTTGTATAGAAAAAAAGAAAGACACTTTTTGGGTAGAGAGTGAAAAAGGAAAGTGTACATATATAAGAATTGAAAGTAGAAGGTGTTGGAGGCCCGACTTTGCTTTTAACAATAGTTGTGTATGTAAGTATGTGTGTATGTATGTATTGGAGCACTTGGCGTAACATGTGTCACTTGTGAGCCCTTCTTTTTCTTCTGTTTGTTCCTTGGCCAAATAACATTCCTGGAATCCTCCTTTGGCTCCACGTCCACGTCCAGGCTCATGGCTCGTTGACAGCACTTACGGAGCACCGGCCTCAAATGGGCCGCATATATTTTTGCATATGCCTTGGCTGAGAGAGACAGAGAGAGAGAGAGAGAGAGAGCGAAAATAAGGATTCTTTTTTGGTAGGTTGCCACCTGCCTCCCATTGTTGGTAAATGGGTTGTATGTGTGTCGTTACCAGCTGTTTCAACTTGGAGAAATCTTTTGTTGTGGGCCAATTTCCTTCTTTTTTTTTTTTAGGTGGAGTGGGAGTGAGTCCACATTCTCTCTCTCACTCTTTCGCACTCGCTGTGTGTGTATTTATTATGGCTGACGTGCGGTAAGTGGCGCACGGCGGCACAGTTGGCATACAAATCTTAAAACAATTACTTAAAATAATACGTGCACATTGGTTAGGTTTAGTTTGGAAGTTGTCATCATCGTGAGCAAAAAGAAGCCTGACCCAATTTTACTGTCTGACTGCCATAATTTTTGGGTTACTTGGTTAAAAGACAAAAGAGAAAAAGCCAAGAGAATAAGAAAATTTTGTTAACAAATCATTAGATAATTGCCAAGCTAATTAGATAAAATGCAAGATCAAGAAACGAATTTTTAAAACTATTATTAGAGACTAAAATATTCGTATTTACTTTTATCAAAAAAAAAAACTTAAGAAAAACGATTTTTGCGTTCTTATTAAATTCATTCTTTAATTTAGGAAAAAAAACGAGATTTTATACTTTTGAGTTTCTAAAAATTCTAGAAAATTCAATTTTCCATTCATATGCAAGAAAAACATATTTTTTCATTCGTTTATATAAACTTTAAAGTATGAGCAAAAAACCGTTGAATTCTCTCAAAATAAAATTGAAATATTAACTTTTATATTGTGCTGCATTAAAAACTACATTTAAGCATTCATTTTAATTCAATAGAATAATTTAATAAATAAAAAATATTTGTATATTTACATATCATCATTAAATCTTCTTCAGCTTTCTTCAATGTTCTGATTAATTGAAAGGAAATGTGAATCGTTCTTCTAATTGTAAGATGGAATCAAATTTCCATCTAATTTCAATCTTCTTGATATTTTTGATTTAAGAATTGATTTTTTTTTATAAAAGAATGGAAGGGAAATTTGAATCGCTTTTTATAGATGAAACCAAATTTCCATGTATCCACAATTGAATGGAAATTTGGAATCAAATTTAATGTTGTTTTAAATTTCTGCTGCAGATTATAATGGAAATTTGAATCGATCATCTCAAAGGGAACCAAATTTCCAATTATTTGTATATATTTGTTTGGATCTTGAGATTATTTGGAACTAAGTTAAATTAAGCTTTGTGATAACGATAATACACAAAGGGATTCTTAGCCACCTAAAGTTAATGTCAGAAGACAGGGCAAAAGTTAGTCAATGCAGAGATGCTGGAAAATGGCTTCTGAAAACTTACAAAGAAAAGACGTTTTAGAATGCCCACATTGGAAATAACTTGGGTCTGATCGGCCAAGTCTTTGATGATGGCAGGAAAGGCAAGTTCCCGATTACCAGCAAATACTTCACGCCATTCCATCTCACTGAGCAGAAGTTGGATCTGAGAATCGGCGGCATCGGGCAGAATAATAACCTTTTTCAATTTCTGCTCAAGTTTATGCATGTAGTAGGTGACATGGCGATTGCTCCAGGCGCTCAGCAATGAACTCTCCTGGATAATGCGACGAAAACCCTGGCGATGCAGCTGAGCTGGCTCCAGAGTCCTGTCAACGGTTATCAGAGAATCCAAGTTGACCCAGCGACTAACCAGAGCATGCATATGCTCCTTGATCAACTTGATGTCCTCCTCTGGATTGGTACTACCGGATAATCGGCGAACCTGCAGCCGGACACCGCCACCATTGCGATCCAGAGCGGCCAATAGCCATAAATTGGTGATGCCAAAGGGCAGGCCCAGTTGAGCAATGCGTACTTCGACAATGTTCCAATTGCCGCCCAATTTTGGATAGCATTGCATCCGTAGCACGCATACGGCACGCATCTGTATGTAAACACGTTCGATATCACGCATATCAACCTGATACATACGTCGGTGGGCCTTGCACGGAGTCAGGCCACGGGACCATAAATAAATTGCACGCAATATCTGAGGTGGATTAATAGTATCGCGTAAAAAGACCGAGTGACTGAACACGGAATAGGCGCGTTCCGGACAACACTTACTGAACAAACAAAAATCGTCCGGCCTCGCCATAGGCTGATCCGGTGGTAAAGGCCAAACGGCTATAAAAAAAAAATGCAAATAGCCGTAAAAAAATAAATGTTTATAGTTTTAATTCTGATTACTTACATAACTGCAGCAATTTATCCATATGCATTTTGCATCTTAGAGTCTTGCAAAGTAAATTGGCACTGCCCAGCCATTTAATAAAACAGGGCGGACTTTTATCGAAGATGCGATCAATTAAATTTGAAATACCACTGATTTTGGATTTACTTTGAATCGGATAAAGTATCGGACGCACACGGATATGCATCCAGGGATTAAATGTCTGGGGTAAATTATCGGGATCATAGCAGCAAAGATCGCTGTTATCGAGTGGAAAACGATCAAATTCCAGATCATATAAATCCTCTCTGGATGTGCCAATTGGCTCCATTTCTACATCATTTTCATCCAGCATTTTCTCATTATCGCTTACGTTCTTCTCACTCTCCCGCAATTCCTGTAGCTCATTCTCAATCGTCTTCTCGCTGTCCGAGTCCAAGTCCTTCAGGTCCAATGGATTAACCTGTTGGAAAATCTCATTTGCCTCCTCAATGGTCATGTCATAGCCATTTTGAACTGGCTGCGGAGTGCATAATTTCTTCCCATCGAGCATTGTGATTTCGGGATACATCAAAAGCTGCTCCAGAGCATCCAATTCCATAATATTCTCATCGTTGTCATCGTTGTCATCGTTGTCATCGTTTTCATCATCACAATCATCGGAGGCAAAATCGCGGTATTGCATTTGCTCGTACATATGTTGTTGTTCACGCCAATCCTTATTTTTATTTTTATTCTTCTTCTCTTTCCTCTCCTTTTTGTCCTTCTTGGCCCTTTTGGCCTTGTGTCTCTCCTGGATGCTAGTGTAATCTGAATAATGCTTCCAACGCTTTCGGCAATCTTTCTTATGTTGACGCGGCTTACCCATATTTGATATTCGATACCAATTTTGTGAATTGTTTGGCAAAAAAAATATTGTAACAAAGGGAAATATGAATTCTCAATGACAGTTGAATTTTATACACAAGTTGTAAAATATAAAAAAAAAATACATTAGCAGGGTTGTAATTAAAACAGGGTTGATTAAATTGTAGGGCCTTGCCAGACCCAAATGCATTAAAATCTTTTCGCTATCAATTGCACGATAAGCCCAATTTAAAATAAAAAAAAAAAATAATATAGATAATGTTTAAACCCTTTGGGTGATTTGAGTTGACTTGGGAATCGGTTACCATATTCCCCACACAATTCTGCCATATGTGCTGCCTGCCTGCCTGGCCTGCCTGGTTGGTTGGTAGATATAAATATGTGTAACATATATCATTTGATGTATGTGGGCAGGATGAGGATGCTTGTATTTTGGCACGTACTTGCCTAATCCTCCAGCTATGTGTGTCTGTTTTGGTAGCGATTTAGTTGCTCTGATGTGTTGTGATGTGTTTGGATGCGAGGCAATCAATGCACTTGAATTGGACGTTTGTATTTTGTGCCAGGCCAAGAACCATAAACCTTGGCTAATGGTTAAAGTTTTATTTGACGCCCCTCACCCCGCCTTTCCCTGTAATATTTTGCTACGCATAATGTGCAATTCTTAAGTAGCCCTAAAGCATAATATCAACTAAAAAAGAGAGTATGAGTTTGAGTGTGTGTGAGTTTACTGTTATATGATTGGCTATCAACTGTTATACGAAACTTCGAAAATGACGCTCTCTTTTTTTGAGAGACAGAGAGAAAGAGAGAGAGAGAGTAAACTTAAGAGAATATGGCAATGGGTTGTGGGTATTTAACATTCTTCAGGCCTAAAATAAACAATAACAGCAACAGGGAAGATGCGGAATGGGAAAGGGAAAGGGAATAGGAATGGAATTGACCTGGCCCGGCCTGGCCTGGCCTAGTCCTGTGTAACAGGAGTAAAAGCAAAATTAGAAACAGGAGCAGAGTCGCCCTAGAGTCTGGCAGGCCCACAGGAAGGCAACAACCGTGTGATTGTATGTGTGTGTGATTGTATGTGTGTGTGTAAGCGGCATCTGTACGCATCACTGACATTGAGCCAGAGCCGCACCAGAACCAGAATCAGTACCAGCAGCAGCACCAATACAATCTAAAGAGCAAATTACACGAGGAGGATGCCGCTGTTCGAAATACACACACACACACACAGTGAACAGCAACAATAAGTAACATTTACATCGTTTGGTTCGGGATGCGATGCGACGACTCGGGAGTTGAAACGACGACAACAAATCGTCAATCGGGGGTCCTAGCCAGCCAGGACTTGAGACTCGACAGTTGGTTATGAAATCTGAACGTGTTCGCACGTGCCAAAAACGGCAAACGGAGCACGACGACGACGACGACGACAAACGCATTTGAATAGAAATTAATAAATACTGAAATTAAAATCACAAAAATCCAAAACAAAACAAACAGTCACAAAAATAAATTCAAATAAATAAACTAAAATACAAAAAGGTTAAAAACAAAACGTAAAGAATATTTAAATAAATAAAATCCAACTCACATCTGCATTTGAATTGTGTCTCTGTGTGTCTCTAGCGGTAATTAAAACTTGTCACTAAAGCAATAAAAAAAAATTAGAGTATTTTGTGCATAAAAAAAAATAAATATTTATGAAAAAAAGCGAATTAAATATCAATACAAATAAATATAAAAAAACGGCGGTAAAAGTTTTTTGTGCTCGGTTTTCTTTTTTTTTTTTGAGAATAATATTTTTTTTTTCAAGTTTTTGTGAAAAAATTAAATAAAAGCCAAACACAAAAAATTGTATGAAAATAATCAAGTGGTAATCAACGAAATGTTAATCAATCAAATGCAATTTTGATTAAAGTTCTGTTGTTGTTTTATGGCAAATGTGAGTAAAAATCAATTTATTTAAGACTTCCAACAGGTTAAACAAAACTTTATTGACACACAACAAAGCCCCCCAAAAAAAAAAGAGCAGACAGAAAAACAAACAAAGTCAAACGCAAATGTGTTTAATTTGCCCCAAAACTTGTTAATTCTTGGCATCTTTTTTCACACACACACAGACAACATCTGTGATATGTGCTTAAGTTAATTATTATCAATTAATAGCTAATCACGATAAATGTGTGCATATGACAGGCAAACGAACCCAAACCAAAGGCAACAAATTGCAGGACAAGTTTGCCAGGCAAACTGTATTGTTGCTGCTGCTGTTGCTGCTTCTGATGGCTGAGGTATTGAATTGGCTTCCAGCCAGCAGCATATCCTGTTGATTTGTCACACGCGGCGTATGAACAATGCCAATGCTGACTAACAATTAAAAACACGCATTCGACAGCCAAGTAACCACAAAAAAAAGAAAAAATGAATGTGTGTGCAATTTTTTTTGTCACCTTTTGAAAAAAGTTCTATTTTTTTTGACTCTAAGAAATTAATTTGAAAAAAAAACTATTCCAGTTCATCAACTGTTAAAATTGCAATTTCCACCATTTTATATTTATTTATTTCTATTTTTTTTTTTTTCAACATTGATTTGCCTTTTGGTTCATTCTACCGTTAAAATTCCCATTTATAGTTTGGTTTCAATGCTCGTCCCCGTCAACATTTGTGGACTGTTGTTTGCCGTGCAACAAAATAGAAAAGAAAAATTTGTAGTACACATTCAACCACCCTCGATTCTTTTTCATGGCTTCTTAAAGACCAGGTTACACACACATACAGACACACAGACACCCTGAGTGAAAACAAATACCAATATTGCTGCTGCTTCTAACCTCCTTTCGAGTCTGGTTTCTTCCTGTGCCTCGTAATGTAAGCTCCTCCATTGGCATTGCTGCTATTCCATCAATAAACGACATTTTATTATTTTTGCTACAGTTTTCTTTTTGCCTTTTACCTTCCCCAGTGCCATGTCCTGCCTGTCCCATCCTGTCCTGCCCTGTCCTGCTTTTGGTTTTTTATCGTTTCACTTACAAAAGCGGCGCGCACTTTACGCTGATTGCGCGCTCGCGCAAACATTTTGCTTGCTTTTGTGGCGGAGGAGCCTCTCAGTCCTTTCCTGTTTTCCTTGCTTTTTTTTCTTTTTTTTTCAACACATTGTCCTGAGTACGTGTTGGTGGCTGTCTGGTTGACTGGCTCACTGGCTCACTGGCTGACTGGGCGCATCGATATCATTGAGTTTATTGTTACTTCCTTTTGCAATTATCCCTGCTAGTCAACGGCTGACGACGGCTAAGGACGATGCTCAGTTAAGGCAAATTCAATAGCCGCTGCCAACTCGTTTTCACATACACTTTTTTTTGTCTTGTTTTTAACTTCATTCGCTTTTGTTTATTCATTGTCTTTGTGTTTTCTTTTTTTTTTTCAGTTGACTCTTTTGTCTAACAATTTTCAAATAGCCAAATTATTTCAGACTGCTGAATTTCTTTCTTTCATTCTTTTGTGTTATCATTTGTTGTCTTTTCTGTTATTTTGCTAACCTCAATGTTTCGTGATAAATCCACTCTGAATGAAATTGCGAGTCTCTCTAATTGTAATGAAGCATCCTGCAGTTTATGATTTACAATCACAAAAGGACAATAGAAACAGCATTTTTAATCCATACTTTTCCTCAGAAATTGCTCTATTAGCCTAAGCTTTCAAGATATCCCAAAAATAAGGTTTTTGGCTGAATATTTTATTGCATCGCATTTTAGCCATATCATTTTTTATGTTTCGGAGAAATCTTTAAATGAAAATTATTATTTTTTAGAAAGATACTATTAAATAAATATTCAATTCATCATTTTGAAGGCCCATGTTATTAAACAATTTTAGAAATGCTTTTATTAATACCTAATAATAAAATTAATTAATAATAAAAATTAAAATTCATAATTTTATTGAATAAATGCTTAGCTATGGACTCGATCAATGAAAATAATTTAAAAATGCAATAGAAACCGACTAAAAAAAGAAAAGTACAGAATCTCCATTTTATGATAGCCAATTGTAACTAATATTTTCAATATTTTTGAATAAAAAAAATACTGAAAGATCTTTAATGTGTATGCCTTAAAATAATATATTAAGCGCTTGAATAGGTTGAGGATTTTTTAATAAAAAAATTCCTTAAAAAAAGTCCCAATTGCATTAGTTTTTTTTAGCACCAGAAATCTTAAAGGTAAATGTTTAATCTTGTATAGGAATTAAATTTGTTTAAAGCACTATTCAATTAAAGTTTGCGGTCATTCTACAAAAACTCAAGACAACAAAAATAAAAATGGAAAAAAAAGGAAACTATTAAGCATACATTGCACAACACTTTAGACAACAAACACTTGCACTTTCCAGAACTGAATATCTCACTTACTCTCTGTCCGTCTCTCTCTCACTCTCAAGTAGACAGATAGAGTGGAGAAGAAGAAGAACCACAGTCAAATAATAAACTGTAGCATACGCTGCGGCGCGCAGCATTTAATTAAAAGCGTGCGGAAAAAGCAGCACTCAAGGCACAGTCAAACAGAGAGAGAGAGAGAGAAAGAGAAGTCGTCCACATACACATCAAGAACATCAACAACACTGAACCGCACTGAACCCTGCTGCTGCTCTGCTGCTTTGCTGCTCTGCTGCTCTGCTGCTGCTGTTGGTGCTGAAGTGGTTTGTGACCAACCGACAGGCAAACCCATCAGCAAGCAGAAACAGAAGCGGAACCATCAAGCGAGCAAAGTAAAGTAAAGCAAAGTAAAGGAGGAAAAATAGCAACATCAAATTAAATTAATTAAAGTGCAAAGAAGCAAAATCTGCGCTGGGGCACGTGAAAAACTTGACGCCAAAATGAAATCACTTAAATTTAAAGGCAAACTTAAGTGAACATAGTGGCAGAGTGGTTTTTGGAGCAGGTTTCTGTGTGTTCCAGGAAAGCATTTCTTAAAAAAATAAAACTCTCCCGTATGTTGGTTTGTCCCTTTTTTTTTGTGTGGGTTGCTCTGCTTTTTTTTTTAATGACCAACTGACGTTTTTTTTCACACTCTCCAAGCCAACAACAAAACAGGGACAAGTGTCGCCAACAGAGAAAGAGAGAGAGAAATGGAGGAAAACCAATGCCAGAGGCAAAGCTCTTTCCATTTAACCATCTAACCAAAGTGTGCGAGTGCGTTGCATTTTTTGCAATTAGCGGAATTGTTTCACATTTGCTTTGGCACTTGGAAACCATCGAACTGGGACGACAACACCAACAACAAGGACAACTGGGACTCTACCGTAAACCACAACTGAACTGAGCAGTAGTAGAAGAAGAAGTAGAAGTAAAAGTAGAAGAAGAAAACTTGGAAAAACTTGGTTTGCGGTTCTTCTCTTCTTCACTGACCATTGAGTTGGTTGTTGGTTTGTTGCTCGGTTAGTTTTTAGAAATCTGTCCAGCAATTGACACCCCGAGGACTCTGGGAAATAAAACTCGTGTATTGGAACATATGTTTTAAGCAATCTATTATTTAACCTACTTGTAAAAATGAGAAACTTTATTTTAATTTAATTGGTTGACCACTTTTAAAACAAATTAGAATTCGAATACTTGGTAATTGATTTACTCTCTCTCTTTTTCTCTCTATCCTTGCTTGAGATTTTGGTTTATCTCAAGGTGTTGCCCCTGGCAATCATACTTGGAAAAGTGCCCCCAATGGCCAACTCATCTCATCTAACGCCATCCTGAGCCACTTACTTCAATTTATTTGTATAAGCTCATTTCGTAGCGTTGCTGTTAGTTATATGACTTCATACTAAGCCACAGCATTGCCAGAGAAATGGAGAAATTCAGCTAACGACCACAGACAATGACAGTCACCCAGTCAGTCAGTCAGTCAGTTGATTAGAGAGTAAAACAGAAAGAGAATAAAAAAATATATATACATATATATGTATCCTGGGCTGTCTTCGCATTGTCCTTTGCTCATCTCAAACTCAAACGAGTTATGCGCATTTTCCCGCGAGCTTAGAGATTTGCCTGTACTTTTTTTTTTGTGTAGTTTCATTTCTTTTCATTTGCCATTTTTGAAGGGAAAGTGGAAAAAAAAAATTGCCGAAATTGCAGCAGGCTCAGGTATCATAAGCCTTGGGGTGTATGTCATTTTGTTTACATAAAAACAAAGCAAAAAAAAATACCATAGGAAATATACGACTTGAAAATGCCCTGCCTTAAAGTTTAGAGAAATCGGCTAAAAAGAACTCTATGGAATTTAAAAAATAGTTCAGGGGACATTTTTCAAAGTTCTCCTCTCAAATTCGTAAAGGGAAACAAGGGAGAAATTTTAAAGAAATTAAAAAATAGTTTAGATGATTTTATTTAAACTAAACCTTTCATCTTCTGGGAAAGGTTTAAGAAAATTAAATAAATTCTTTAACATAAACTCCCAATGGAATTTTAAAGAAATCAAAAAAATAGAAAATAGTTCAATGGGACTTAATAATATTTTAAAGAATTAAAAAAAATATTTCACAGGTTTTTAATTGAAGCAATCCTTTAAAATGAACTTTCATCTATTAATAAACAGAATAAATTAATTATCTGTACGTTTCTATTTCATTTTATTCAAATAATAATTATCTTATTTAGGTTGTTGTACAATATATATATTTCTAATTTATAAGATGAAGAATCCTTGGAGTTTCTTAAACCGCATATGCCTGGTTTCGTTTCATCCATTTAATGGTTTAACAGAGTTGGTTGTAATCAAAGCTCATTCATGTTGGATGGGGACAAGTGCTGCTGTTGTTGTTTAAAAGAATCTTGCCAACATTACCAGCATAACATTTGCATAATTATTATTATTATTATTATTATTATACTACATATATATGCATGCCCATGTGTGTTTGTGTGCCATGTAGATGAAAAAGGAAATGGAAATGTGTAAATGTTTGGCAAGGCGCGTTTTAAGCAAATGTTTACATAAATTATGCATACAATTTTAAGATTTCAGAGTCTCTTAGAGGAAATGCAATTGCCCTCTAGGCAAAGCCAGATAAACAGATATGGTAATACAAAAAAAAAAAAACAAACAAACAAACCAACCAAAAAAAAAATACCATTTACTGCATTTTAACTAATAAAGCAAATTAAACTATTACAAAGGAAATAGAAAATTTAGAATGAATTACCATAAATTTAAAACAATGAAACGTTTCCATTTGAGTGCACAAAAAAAAACAGTTTCCTTAAAATAAACATAAATATCCCAAGTATTTATATAGATTTGGGTTGGCTGGGTTAAATTTTGTGGATCAGATGCCAAAAACGCTGAATGCATAAGTAAAAAAAATATATATTTATTTTGTATAAAATTCAAGAGAGTCAATTGTAAGCAGAAGAAGTCAAAATAAAAGTCCTGCGAACCAAATTGGTGGAAACTCTGCTTTCTTTCTCTCTCTCTCTCTGTTTTCTCCTCGAGTTTTATGCCTGTCCGCCTTCTTCTTGGCCTTTTAGCTTCATCTTCTTGGTCTGTGGTCAAAATCTTGACCCTTTGCAGATGGCAACATCATCGGCATTTGAAATCAGCATCAGCAACGGCAACGGCAACGTTTTTTGGCATTGGCATTGGCATCTGGTCAAATGACCGGGACTTGTCAGCGTTGCTCAAATATTGTGACATCGATTTTCATTTCATTGCCAACAACAACTGACAACTCTAGGACTATTTGGCCACGCTTTGCCACGCTTTATACAATATATAAATATATATATATATACATATATATATTTTTCTGGCCTTGTTGTTGTTGTTTTTCTGTTGTCGTTTGCTGTTCAATTTTGGAAAGCAAGTTACAAACAGATGCTACTTAATTGGAATTTTTATTCTGCGCCCAAGAATGCGTCTCTTTTAGCCATTGTCATTTTCTCTCTCTGTGCTTTTGTTGGCATCCAAGCTGCTGTTGTTGTTGATGTTTTTGACTTGACTCAAATTATGAAATGTTCACTGACCATTAAGTCCAAATGGAATGCCCACAAAATAGTCGACAGTGATTGAAAACCCTTCAAAAATTTTAATATCAATGCTCAAACAATTTAAAAGCATTTCTAGAACAAATTAACATTTAAAGTTAATTGTTAAAAGCAGTGAAAAAAAATGATGCCTTATTTTTATTAACATTCATGCATTAATTCCATATATTTTTTAAATTAATTAGGAAGTCTGCCAAAAACGATATATAATTTATCAAAATTGAATGCGAGATTTTTAAAGTTTTCGTGATATTTCCAATTTTGAGGATTTTTTAAAGATAAAAATCAGAAGTGGACAATTTTTTTGACTTCAAATCTTGAATTTATATTGAATTCTGAGTAGATAGCATTTATTTTTAAATAAGTTTTAGTAAGGCATAAAAAAATTTTTACTCATATTAAATTGGTAAGTGATTTATTTGGCCATAATTAGCATTTTGAAATATTATTATATTCAAGTTGGAAAACTAAGCCTTTTTTAAGCCTTTTTCTTGTAACTTTTTTATTTTCAATTGTCAATTATGAAATTCATTAAAAATATATAATTTTTCTTTTTATTGTTGATTTTTCCCCCTCCCTTATTTTCATAAAAATGTATTTTTTTTAATCCAAGAATTTAAGTAAATTTTTTTAGATTTTTCAGTCGAAACCGTAACATTATTTTAATCAATTTCATTCCGTTTGATAATTTTTGATTAACCTCTAAATTAAAAACTCAATTTTCCTTTTAGCTTCTTCATTTTACTTACCAAACAATTTGGGGACTTGTGAATAATTTAACAAGTTTGTTTTTAAATGTGACTAATCTGATTTTGGGTTCTTTAGCTGTTTACCTGTTTTGTAGATGTGTGTTTGATGAGCAATTAACCGCAAGCAATTGTTAGCAACTTGTGCCCAAAAATCAAGCAAAACAAAAATAAAAAATTTATGTATAAAACAAGTAAACAGTTGTTGCCATAAAACGCTTTACCGCAAAGGCAAAAAAAAAGACATAAAAAAAAATAAACATGTGTGGATGAATATTTTTTTGCCTGCACTTTGCCTTCTAATGCAAAACATTTTTTTTTTTTTTATATATGAAAGTGAGCAATAACTTTCTCTACTCTCTTTCTCTCTTCGCTTGAAATATAATAAAAATTTTATGTGCTTGAAAATTTCATAAAGCAGCCAAACAATGGCAACAACAACAACAACAGAAATAAGCTTGT
Source organism: Scaptodrosophila scaptomyzoidea (assembly GCA_035078625.1). Classification (NCBI taxonomy): domain Eukaryota; kingdom Metazoa; phylum Arthropoda; class Insecta; order Diptera; family Drosophilidae; genus Scaptodrosophila; species Scaptodrosophila scaptomyzoidea. The sequence continues at coordinate 57,033 of JAWNPY010000065.1, forward strand.
ATGGTATGTGTATAAAATATAAAGTAAAATAAAATAAAATACCAAAACAAATGATCAAAAACTTGCAAACAAGTTTCAAGCCGTTGGCATGAATGACGATGGATGGGAAGGAAAAAGGAAATGGTTGAACAGATGATACTAAAGCTGAAAAGTTGCCAAAAGGAATTTGTTTAAATGAATTATGTTGATGAGAATTTGAAGGATATTTCACGGTCCTCTGCCAATAATAGTAATAATCAAAAATTCATTTGATCAGCTTTGTCTTATCTACCATCAAAAGTTCAATTTAGACAATGGAATGTGATTTATCTGATTTCTTTGGTTGGCTATATAATAATAAAAAAAAAACACTTGTCACCGTCAATTGACCTCGATTATTAACGCAACAATTGAGAATAAAAAACAAAAAAAAAATAGATAGAGGAAAATTTGCTTCTCGTGTTTACTGACCATAAATTTATTAAGTATTTTGCACTCTCTGTGTTTCCATTATCTTATTGGAGTTGGCTGACGTGCGTGCATTTGATCAAATTGATAGGCAGTGCGAGTGGCCTTCAAAAATAACCAAGTGCTTGGAATAATTACTCACTTTTTTAATTTTATTTTTATAGCACACTCTGAGGAACCTGGAGAATTGTTTGCCATGTTTTGCTGACATATCATTTAGGCAAAATATGTCACGCAACAGACTCTATTCAAATGCATACATATACATATATATATACTGAATCTGAATCTAAATCTCACTCTCCACATCCGAGTTGCTTGGCAATTGTAGTCGAGTGTCTCCAAATTAATTAATTAGTGTTGTGTTGTGTGTAGTTTTGTGGGCGTGGCAGTTGTTGGGCAAGTTAAGCTGGCGTGCCTGAAATTGTCGCCCATTCCATCGCTTTTGTGATTTATGAGCCACAGAATTCACTTCTCTTATCTGCAATTTAGTGAGCTAGGCGAAATTTAACTAAATTGCTCACAGACATCTCAACTAACTCGACTTCTGTTTTGCTTATTGTTTCATTTAATATTCACATTTTTTCAAAAAGGAATTTTTTTCCCGGAATCCAGTTCATTTGATGTTTTTAATTTTTTAATCAATTTCGAGAAGATTAAAATTGAATTAAAATCAACCATTAATTTTTTTTCTCCTGAATTATTTACATGAATAAAATTTTTCAGTTTATTTTTCAGCCAGTAAAAATAATCGTGTTTTTTAACCTTTGAACAAAAAAAAAAATTGGCGTTATTTTATGCAGACTGTCAATCAGTCAATTAACCAAATATTTAACTAGTTGCAATTATTTTTTTTGCCACACTCAAAATGCATTTTTAAATGAATTTTGTTTACAATTCTTTTTTTTTCTTGTTTTTGTGTATGTATTTTATTTAATGCATCAACGTAAGCGCATAATTTATCATATTCCAATTAAAACCAAAACAAGAGAGAGAAATGAAAATAAAAAAGGAAAAAAAAGTAACAAAACTTAAAATAAGCAAAGCTTTGAATGCTTCGCTGGGTCCACGAGTACCGTTACCGTCACCGTTGTAGGCAATGTTGTTGCTGGCGGCCTTCGCACTGCTTTTGAGTGGGTGATGAAACACAGCGAAGAAGAGCAAGAGCAAGAGCAAGAGCAAAAGGAAGAGGTGGAGAACGAGAGAAATCTGTTGTTACTTTGCATGCCCAAGAGTAACAAAAGACGACAGCAATAATAACAGAATACAAAAAAAATAAACGAAAGAAAGCAAAGCAAAAAAACAACAACACTCTGGGCCATTGTTTGGTTAGACACATTTACATATTCACACAGAGAGAGAGAAACAGAAAGTCACACGGCGTAAATGAAATATATACACACACACACACATTGAAACGCTGCATACTTTGCGGATGGCAAAGAAAGAAATGGACAAAAATTCGCCACTGCTTATTTCCCCACAGCAATTGAAATGAAAACGAAATGCAATTAGCTTAAAGTTATGGCAAAAAAACAAGGCACAAAAAAAAACCAACAACAACAACAACTACGGCAACGACAAATATGATGATGATGGTAATGGAGGGTAATGGAGATTGCGTGGCAATGGCAATGTTGATGTTGATGACGATAACGATGACGATGACGATTATGACTGTACACTATGTGTGTGTGTATGAGTGTGGCAATTTGTCAAATGGCAACCAGTCGCGCCTTTAAGATGAAGTGCTGGTTGGGGATCTCTTCCACTTTGTTGACTCTCAATGGTAAAATGTTGACCAGACCAGACCAGGCCAAGTCAAGCAAAGCATTCACTTCCAGTTTGCTAGAGTTGCCTTTTTCAATTAAAAAAAAATATTTAAAAAATAAGTTCTTTTTTACTTTTCTTTATATTTCTTGTTCTCATTAGACTGATTATTTTTTGTATTTATAAACTGCCTATTTTGGATTGAACACAATTTGTGTAGTGTTTTCCTTTCAATACAAAGACAAAAATAAATAAAAATTCCAAAACAAATTTTTCACAAAGTGTCAAAAAGGCCAAAAAGGGCAATCCAAAATAAGAGAACATATATCTACAATAATAGAAGAAGAAGAAGTTATATATACACACACATATTACAAATAGTTTTGCTTTCCAAGGTGGTCAAAATATTAAAATAAAAATCACTCATTGCCACCTTAATTTTTTTTTGGCTCAGGTTTGTGTTTGCTTTTGAAGATGCTTGGGTCTCGACGATGACATTTGGGCCTGTAGTGCTGGTAAATCGGGTTCCAGGGCCTCTTTAAATTCATCCAACTTGGCTAGCCCCTCTTCCTCCTCCTCCTCATTCCGTTCGTCTGGCTCTTGTTGCTCTTGTTGTTCTTGCTGTTCTCCCTGCGATTGCAGCTTTTGTTCTTTCCCCTCACATTTCTTAAAGGCATCGAGGCGTTGGCGCTGCTCCAATTGCTCCAACGCCTCCAGGCGTTTAACTGTAGGGTCTGTGGCCTCGAAGACATTCCACCAGAGTAGCGTGGCCAGCATGGTCATCACTGTGCCCATGATGGCCCACTCCCACTCCTGGTAGAATTCCGTAGTCATACCGTATTTCTTCAGGCCATGCTGCAAGGCCACATGCATCATGTGCTCCACGTTGCACCATAGCCACAGGCCCAGCACCTCCATGACGGCAATTCCCAATACCAATTCGAAAATCAAATACGCCACGCGGCACATACGGCGCCGATATCTTTCGGGCATCAACTCTGTGTCATACAGAATATGCAGCATCGCACAATAGGCAATATGGCTGGCGTATGTCGTCCCGGGGACCATCGGGAAGCGCTCAATGCTCAAGAAGCAGGCACCGCGCAATCCAAAGTGCAGGACGCTTGTGATTAGGACCACAAAGGACGATGTCATAATGGCTGCAAAACAAATATTATCCGGATTATATATACATCCCATCTATTCGTACTACTTACCAACACTATGCTCTACGATCAGGCAAAATTTGAAAAGTTCACGTATTTTTGTTTTTTTTTTTAAATACCGGTAAAAGTTTTTATTTTTATCGAAAAAAAAGAAAATGTTTCCTATTTTTGTTTGGTCGATTTTCCGTACGTTTCTTTTTGTTTTTTTTTTGGGTTTTTTTTTTTTGTTTTTGAAAAAAAAAGTAAGTGTAAGTTACTTTGGCCGAAAGTTGTTACCGGTTTGATGTCTGCTTTGGAACTGAGAAAATGTTTAACAAATTTTACTGATGTGTCTATGACAATTGAATGAAATGTAATAGATGAAATGAAATAAAAATAAATAATGTGTTGCTTTGTTTATATTTGATGAAATCAATTTTAATTTAGATTTAGATATTAATAAAAATAAAGTAATTCTGGGACTATATATTTTTAATATTTTGAATTACTCTAATTAAATTAAATTACATTAGGTAGCTAGAAATCATAATAAATTATCATCAGTTTTCTTTTCTCTAAATTTTTTCACAAAAATCATTAATGTTTTTTCTATAAATTTGTACGTGATCCGCCAAAGAAAAAAAAACCATAAATTATATGGACAAGAGTCGAGAAAAGAAAACAAATTCTATTCCATTCCATTCTCTGTGTTTTGTTTTGTTTGAAATATGCAAAACGTTTGATCCCTTCCGGCTTAGTCAGTAGATGAAATGAAATAAAATTAAACAAGGCGACAGACAAAGGACCAAAAAAAAAAAAAGAAATAGCAAACATGAATGAAAATGAAAAATATCCTCAAACTCCAGGGGACAATATGGAAAGGGCAAAGTATGATGAGTTAAAATGGGGGTCACACGCACACATACAAAGCAACTTTAAATTTATTACAAAAAACCCCCTTAAAAAAATGAGAAAAAAAAGAGCCAAAGCAAATGATTTATTTGCTTGGGTTCTCTCTCTCTCTCTCTCTCTGTTCAACTGACAATCAAAAAAGCAAATTCGTGTTGACGGCCGCGTTCCAAAACAAGCGTACCCAGGCACTCATTTTGCCCCCCTCTACCCTACGCCAATTTGGCTGCTGGTCATGCAAAAATAGTCGACGCAGCATAAACAAAAAACTTTATTTATTTGATATGCAAAAAAAAAAAAAAACAAAAAGAAGAAAGTTCAAAAATATGTATTCTAAAAAACAGAAATTTTTATAATCTAAGCTACTTGCTGAAAAAAAAAAAAACGGGTCAGGGAAAGTCCAAAAATATTTACAAAAAGCACTTGTCTCCGGCCGGAAGGAGTACGGAGACAGGGAGTGTTTTTTTCTTTTTTGATTAAAAAGCCATCGAGTTGGTGGCTCTGATATTATTCACAGCGGATATCATGATAAAAAAAAACTCTCTCCTCTTTAACACCCGGAAAAAAAAATGTCTTGTTGCGTTTATTTTGTGTGTGTGTGTGTATGACAAAGTTTTATATTTTGTTTATTTATGTAAAATTCATGATATTTAAATTAGTTGCTGGCCAGTTTGTCGCTAGGCTAGCAAAGTCTAACCGGAGAGAGATACGAGTAAAAATCTACTCCGCAAAGATTGAGTTATGGTTGCCATCAAACACAGCAGTTGTAGATTTTCCTCTTGTTTTTTTGTTTTTTTTTTTTTTGGTCCCAGAAAAAGTAAGCAACACAAAAGCTACGAATGCATTAGCAAACATTACAATATGGACTCTTCTTTTCCTTCCTTTCTATCTCCCTCCCTCCTTCCCTCTTGGCACTTACTCATTCTAGTGTTTTATCTTTCTTTCTTTCTTGCTTTCTTTGTGAGAAAGAAGCCCTTTGCGACTAGCTGTTTAGCATTTCAAATGCAAAAACTGCGTTAGGCAAAACTTTTACCATTTGGGCCCTGCTCCTTTGTCCCCTTGTGCCTTACTCCTCGGGCAAAACTTTTTTGGCCTGCATATATTTTCTCAGTTAGTGATATGTGTATTATACACACACACACACACACACACGCTTTAAAAATTGTATGCTTGGCCAAGTAAATAAGTTCAGCAGTCCAGCAGGACCTCTGTTTTCCTTTTTGACAGGATAGATCAAAGATGGCCACAACCGGGGAGACGACTCCAACTGCCACTGCTACTCCAACGGATGTTAAACAGGAAATTGATATTTAATTACACTTTTAGCAAGCGGCTCTTGTGGCCTTTCACGTTTGATGATAATGATGATGATTTTCCCTGGATATAGACTCATTTTCTTAAATGATAATGAAGATGGAAAAACCATTATCGACACTCTGAATGCCAAAAATGTTTGGGCTAAATTTCTTAAATGAAAACAAAAGCTCAGCTCCACACAATAAGCCATCAACTGACAGAATATTGGTCTATGGGTAATTCAAAACCTTTTTCCATTTCATTGCTAAAATGTATCTCTAAAAAAAAAAAAAACAAGATTCAAAGTAGAAGGGCTGTCAATTTTGTTTTTGATAACTGACAAATTTAATACACCGATAAAGAAAATTTCTAGCAAATCCTTTTGTATATTTTTGGACACTTGAGATTAAATGGCATTTGAAAATGTGGAATGAGTTTAATTTTTGAAATGGGCAGGATTTGAAACACAAAATAAATCGTTTTATTTTCAAATGGTAAAAATTTGTAAATGAATTAAAGAATTTTAATCAATAATAATATTACGGGATTAGCAGATTTGCCAGAGTATTTAAAGCAAATTGGTAAAAATTTGAAATTGCTTTTTTTACCATTTAAATGTTTGATTAATCCTGATTATAATGGGAAATTAGATAGCAATAAATATTAACCAGATTAAATTTTGCTGTTTCAATTAAATTGCTAAGAAAATTATTGTAAATAAATTAGTTTATTAAATTAATATAATTGTATTTTTCTTGATATAATTTCAAGAGACCTCGTTTTTGGTTATTTAAGTCGAGAAAATCTTGCAGGTTTTTCTTAATTTTTTTTTTTTATTTTCTGAACGGTTTTTATCCCTCACACACACACACACACACACCACTTTGTAGCTCATTAAATGCACTCAGGCAAATTTATGGCCATTTATTTTTTAAGGCACATTTCTTTTGCCAATTTTTGTATACAGTTTGTTGTTCTTTTTTTTGAACTGAGTTGAGTTTGGTTCTGTTTTTATTCATTTTGTGGGGCTCTTTAATGTGTTTTTTTTTCTTTTTTTTTGGGCTTGTGTTTGTGTTTTCTCTCTCTGGGAAGTGTTTTTAATTTAAATTCGTCGACAAGTGGCAATGGCAAAGTAAAACACAGGAAACTGGAGCAAGGGAAGCTTGGCAAACTTTATGACTTTTATCTATGACCAAGAAAATTTGGCATTCTTACCTTGTAAATATTATTTTGTTTTTTAGACCCTAGAAACAGTTGGTTATGCAATAATTGGTCTCAAATTCTCTCTCTCTCTCTGAGAACAGAAAGTGATCAATGATTTCCATTTCTGTTCCTTTTGATTTGGTTTAATAATTTTAGCGTTGCTTGTTTATTTTGCATAATGAAATTGTGGGCTCACATTGAGCCATGGGCCATTTGCCTCACCTAACCTCACTTGACTCCACCCCTCCCCCACCCCCTTCGGGGCACAACATCAAGTTACAAATTTGTTTACCTGCCGCCAACAACATTCACTCCACTTTGCCTATCTGTCTTATTTTACATGGTTTTTATTTTATATTGTGTTATTTTTTATTTCGTCTATGAAAAATGGCGAAAACAGCAAAACATTTTCCCCGTTTCATTTATTTTTTTTTTTATTTTTTTGGTACTTTGTATGCGGCGCAGTAAATTGAGTCAGATATTAAATTAGTTGACGTGAATTTCGCACTTTGCCAAAAAAAATAAAAAAAAGGATGATGACCGACCATATGGCTTCAAGGATGCCAAAATATTTGCCAGAGCCCAAAAAATATTTATATTCATTTTTTTTGTTTTTGAGAGAGAGAATTTTGTAGTGAAACAAATTAAAACTTTGTTAATACATTTGTTTGGCCATAAAGTAACTAAAGCCTCAACTCATTAAAATAGGAAAAACGTTTCAACAAAATGCCATTTAATCTACCCAATGCAACAAAAGGTCGAAAATCTGGCAACAAATTAATTATGCGCATATTTGTGTGGCCCAAAAAAAACAAAAAGAAAAAAAAAGGTGGCAGCGATTTGCATTTTTATGTGGCGACAGCGACAAAGTCTCACCGGCCCGGACGGACAGTCCGTCCGGATGGACAACAGCAGCAGGTGGGCAGTTGTACGCTTTCCCATTGTTGCCTGTCAATCTATTAATTACAACACAAATCTACTACTAATCAGTGGTCGGACTTTCAGGACTTTCAGGTCCTTGGTCCACAGCAACAAAGAAGAAACAAGAAACACGAAACACATTTCACTTGTCTGTTTTTCGGTCCTTGTCCTGCTGTTTAATGGCCTGTTCATTTATAAATGGCAAAATGCCTTGATGACTGTACTTTTCACATTTATGAGTCTACTCAACTGTCCAGCGAAATTTCAAATGCTGAGCCATTCTGATTCTGGGCTCAACATTTTTCAAGTTTCTTCAATTCAATTCCAATTCCAATTCCAAATACACAATACATTAAAGCCTTCAACTTTGTGTTCTCTCAACCTAATAATTGTTTTGTGGTGCTGCTGGTTCAACCGAGTGTGGCAAAGTGGTTGGTGGGGATTGAATTATTGTTTTAATAACTTTCTGAAAACTTATGCAATTAGCGCAGCTTATGCATTTTAATACCCATTTATCTAAAAAAACAAAAACAAACAACAACAAGAACAAAAAACAAATTCAATAATGCGTAACAATAACACCAAAAATAATAACAACAACAACAACAATAACAATTATAAATGGAAATATAATATTAATTGAGTTGCCGGATAATTGTCGAGTTTACATCCTGTTATCAATTAGCATTAAACTTACAGCACTTGAATAAAAAAATAAACAAGCTTAAATTCAATAAATACATTAATCATTCATACTTGAAATTCTAATAATTATAATTAGTATTATGAGGTTACAATAACACCGAAACAATAAAAGATATGAGGTTATTATTATTTTTTTCATTTATATCTGAATATCTGATAAAGATATTTAAAAATGGCTTTATTGGAATTTTAATGTTTACATTCTGAGCTCAATTGATTGCTATTCTTTATTCGGCAAATAAATTTCACTTCACATCTTTGGAATTATTTTATCCATAGCCATTTTGGCCTCACAACAATAAAAATAATAATAATAATAATATTATATTCGTTAAAGGTCAACCAATTTATTTATAAATGAAGAAAAAAAAAAATTAATAAAAGTCCAACATTGCTGGCGATCCGTTAAAATGTAAATAAATCAAGCGATTTCACCGCCCAAAAAATAAAACAAACAACCAAATAAATAAACATACTTTCATAAATATAAAAATGGTGAAATTAATATTTGAATACATGCAACCAAAAATGCAATCAGCCAGCGATTCTGGAAACCTTCTGTTTGGGTCTTTTCTGCCAATGTCAATAATAATAATAATAACTCTGCCTACAAAAAAAAAATATATATATATATATATATATATATTAATATTAAAATTGTATGTAAATTAAAATAAAAAAATTCTGAAAAATATTAAAAGCTTATCTTTAGTAAGCCGAAGATAATATACTTTTTAAGCCTATAAAAGCATTAAAAAAATGTATATATTTTATTATTTTTTGAGGATAATGAGCAGCAGTAGGTAAAATTGTATTATGGATATTCCCCCAAACATTTTCAGTCCAGCCAGACGTAAAATTGAAATATGCGTGTCGATTTAAAGAAAAAGTAATAATCGGAGCCACAGAGGAAAAACTGAAAGGCAAACAGAAATCAAATGGACTGTAATCAATTACGGCCGAAAAGTCAACGAACAGAGTCAAACAATTTTCAGTAAAAGAATCGGATTGCTGGCTGGAAAATGCGAAAAACTCTGTGAATGCGGTGGCCAAAATTATTTTTTCATCTCTCCTTTTTTTTTTGCTTTTTTGGGGTAAGGCTAAAAATAAAAGTTGAATGAATGTTGAAACCAACCGCAAGGTAAAAAGTCGTCCACGTAATTACTGGCCTGGGTGGCCCCTTTTCGGGGCGGTTCTAGGTTCGGGTATGGTTCCTGAAATATTTATTATTATTATAATATACATGCATATATATATATTTTTTTTCTCTTTGTTTTGCTTATTTCTTTTGGTCTTCGGTGTGTTACTGTTTAATTTTTAATGCTTTTTGTAAAGTTTTGCATATTTTGTTTTGTTTAACGATGCAACTTTTTTTTTTTTTTTCTCTGTGCCATGCTGTGATTTTTCTTCTTTTAATTTGCCACATTGAGTGAAATTTTTTATGAAATTTGGTAGTACAAATGCTGATAACAGACGGTTGGCTGGCAGCTGGCACCGCATTGAGGCATCCTTTGGCTCTGCTGACCACAAAGGTCCTTCCGTCCGTCCGTCCGTTCAAACGAAGGCCTCAAAAATGAAAGGTACAACAAAGGAAAGCTCGGGGTAATGAGGCAAGAGGGAGAGATTGGGTCAACCGTTGGAATATTCTTAATTAATTTTAGACCTCTGCCGACATCGCTTTGAAGTAGGTGCAAAATGTGAAATGGGTAAGGCAGCAGCGGCAGCATCTGGGAATTTAGGGACTGGGAGATCGGTGAACTGTACTTGAACCACATGGTTAATCCCACCACAAATGGGCAGTTAATAGAGGTAATTGAGCCGAGCATTCATCACGTTAACAAATTCTGGGAAACTTTATTTAATTAAGTGATATGTGTATACAGTATTCCTGATCAAAATCGGACTGATTTGACAAATAACCAGCAAGAAGGAAAGCAAATGTTGAGCCAGAAACACAGGAAATGAAATTATTGATTCACACACTTTCTCTCTCTCTTTTTCTCTCTCTCTCTCTCTCTCTCTGTACAAGTTCGGGGTTGGTTAAGAGACATGATATGAAAATCTGTGACAAGAAAGCTTCGACATGAAAATGAAATTGTATGTTGTGTGAGAGAAATAAATAAAAAAAAAATATTGTAAATATAACCGAAAAAAATGAAAATACAAGAGTAAAGAAAGTGAAAGTGAAAGTGAGAGAGCCAACATGTCACACATTGCAGAGGATGCCGTTGGTAACGCCAAAGCCGAAACTGAAGCGGAATCTGAAGTTGAATCTTCTTCTTCTTCATATTGCCAATGGCATTCAGTGTTGTGTTTACTGCACGGTTTTCATACTCCTTGTGCTTTTAGTGGGCGAGTCGATGTTTGTGCGCCATCAAATGGCAAACGAGTTCCGTTATTGAATTAAACGCAAAGGACATGAAGCTTCTGCTTCAGCTTCAGTGTGTGTGTGTTTTAATATTTAATGAGTGAGTGAGCTTTCGAGGGAATTCAAAGATGAGTAAATAAAACAAAAAAAAAAAATGAAAAGAAATTAAAAATTATTGAAGAAATTTCAAATTTCAAATTTCGGTTTGGTCTCTTAAAAGACGCAGTTGCCTAGGACCCTCATTTATTTTCACTTTAATCAACGATGACGACGATGATGGAAAAGGCGGCAATGTCGGCGTCAGAATTGTAAAGCGTAAAATAACAAAGGAATGGACCAAGGACAATAGACAGCAGCAGTAGCAGCAGCAGCAGCAAAGAAAACTGTATTAGTATAGTTGTGTATATATTTTAGTATTTACACGTTAGCCCTTTTTTTGGTGCGCTCTCTTTCTCTCTTTCTCTCTCTTTCTTTGGATGCTGATAAAACAAAGCCCTGCCAAATGGCCAAGGAGGCGAGGATTTTGGCCTCTCTGTCCAACTATGTTAGGCCAACTCTTGCCACTTGGCCCCTAATGAAAAAGTAAGCTAATTAGTTAATGAACGATATTTTCTTTTGTTCGCCGAAAAAAACATTAAAGCCAGGCTATCAGGCAGCAGGCTACCAAGGACATGGCCTGATGAAAATTTATCGAGTTTTTTGGTAGTCAAACAAAAAAACAAAAAAAATGAAAACAAGAAAATCTTGTGTCTTGTGTGCAAGGCCAATTTAAATTACATTTGTAAAAATAACAAATTCTGTTGCCTATTTTCAGGCGCCACTGCCCGCTAATTACAATCTTCTTCTTCTTCTTCTCTTTTTTGGTGGCCAGGTGCGTACTCTTCCTCTCTTTTCTTTTGCATTTGCTCCCCTTTGGCTATCTGTCAATCTTTGTGCTCTCCTTTGTGTGTGTTGCTTCAGCTTCAGCTCAGCTTCGTGGGTTCCTTTGTGATGTCCACAATTTGTGCTTTACCGTGTCATAATTATGCGCTGCCCTTCCCTCTCCTCTCCCCTCCCCGCTCCCTGCAAAACGTTGCTCATTTTCGTTGCAAAATGCTTTGCCTGAATAAATTATAAACCTTTAAGCAAGTTGCACTTGTGGGTGTCTGAAGTTATTTGTATTTGTGCCAGAAAGAAAGTAGAAAGGTTGCTGTTTGGTTAAGGAGAGACCAATTAAACATCAAGATGCTTTTATATTGTTTAATATCCTAGCAAATTGGACCCATGCGGTATGCTAAAAGCAAATATTGCTCACTCTATATTGTACATATACAAATATATTGTTAGTTGATTTGGTTATCCATTAGTAGGGCGTAGCCCGAAACACAATTCATGTCCATGTCCCTTTTTCTCTGGGCCAAATAAATGGCCAATTGGCTAAATCACTGCTTCTTCTGCTGCTGCTGGTGCTGATGATGATGACGACGACGATGGGGTGCAATTTAATTGCCAGCCCTGAGGCCTCCTAACTCCTCTTCTTCTCACTCCTACTATTTATCTCTACTGTGTCTGTTTGTATGTATTGTCCCAGGCAGCCAGCCCAAACAGTTTGAAACAGAATCAGCCCATTGAACCATATTAATATCGAATTAGGACACATTGTTGCGGTTGCTGTTGTTGCTGTTGGCGGTTTTTCTTTTTCTACTTTTATTATTATTATTTTTTGTTTTTTTTTTGTTTTTTTTTTTTATTTTGCGGCTGCTGCTGCTGTATTTTATTTTAGTACGATTTTGTTTTTCAACTTTATTTATAAACCTCAGAGCTAAGTGAATTGGCCGGGAGGGAATTTATTTTTAGAGCCATATAGACGATGACGATGACGACGACGACCCAGCAAATTATTTACGCTCCAAAAGTTCAAATTTCTTGCGTACTTAACAACAAAATAGGAAGCAGTTCATCGTGTCCACCACAAACAATCGAAGTTGGCTCCAAAGAGTCAAAAAAGAGTCAAAGAAGACTGAATTGCGAAAGAGTCGCGAAAGAATCGCGAGAGAGTCGCGTATGAATCGCAAACAAGTTGCAAAAGAGTCAAAGATGCTTTGGAATATTTTTAAAGATTAAACAAGATTTTTTTACAAGAAACATTTTTCGAGATTATAATTAAAATATATAAATCACACGCTATTATTTTTGGTAGTTGCTTTGGCTATTTTATATAATTGAATTTTAGGATTAATTAAATAAATAAATAATAATTTTTGGTAGCTTAGTATTTTTAGAAGTCTTTGCCTTAAATCTTACTTGTATTCTGAAACAGTCAGAGTTATATTATACAGCTGAGTTAAAAGTAAATCACTGAAAAGTAAATCTTGAAAAGTAAATCACTGATTCAACTAATATTTTATTTATTTAGTTATATTTCTTTATAAATAAAAATTTCTTAACAATTTCAACCCCTCATTTTCTAAGCAATTATTTTATTTTTTTTTCACTTCTCTTTACGCCTTTCTCGTATTTCCTTTTATTTCGAAATAAAAACAAAATAATCATAAAAATGGCAGCGCCCAGTCAATTGCCTGACTGACCCAATTGACACTGACTGCTTAAATTAACATTGGCCTTTTTTTTTTTTTTTTGGGTGCTGAGATTTGTAAGCAGATTTACTTTTGTGGAAATTTAAACGCACTTTACTTTTTATTATTTTTATTGGTATTGGCTTGGTAAAAATCATTCAAGTCTCAAGCGTTTTTCGCAAAATGACAGAGCAAATCTTTGTTAGTCCACAAATGCCTATAAACATTCTCTCAATCCTTAAATATTCCCTTCTTGTTCTTAAGCTTTTTTTTTTTTGCTTTTTTTTTTTTAGCACCCAATACACTTTTATATTCTTCTATTCAGCACGTGCCACCAACGTCGTCGATGTTGATGTTGATGTTGATGTCGTCCTTGTTGTCGTCATCGTCCAACGCAGAAAATTGAGCGTGCAATTTTGCTTTTCTTTTCAATAATTTTCCATTAGACAAGAAAACGAGCGCCAGCCACCAAAAACAACAACGACAACAACAACAACAAAGTGTTGGCGGTGACAATGGCGACAATAAAGGGCTGGCCAAGTCTTTGTGTGTGTGTGTGTGTGTGTGTGTGTGTCACACATCATCATTTTCTCTCCCCTTTTTTTTGCTGTTGCTGTTGTTGTTGCTGCTGCTGACGACGACACTTCTGGTTCATTGAAGCATAAGAAATTTTCGAATCGTTCCGTTGACGCTTGAGTAGACTTGAAGCGATAAGCGGTTTTTATTTTGTATGCCATACAAAAAGTATTTTTTGCACCACAAAACACTCAACTAAAAAATCTGTCCCTCATATGCGTTTAAATGCTTGAAAATGTTGCCTTTAAAATAATACATAACTCATACGCAACGTTTTCACATAAATTTCAATTTCAATTTCATAAAATATATTACTTATGGGTATATCCCCATACCTACATATAATATTTTGGAAACATTTCAATATAATCCATAATGTCATGCTTACACGCATTCAGTGGCCCAAAAAAGTGTCCATGTCATCACAACGGATATAAGCGGTGTGAACCCAATTGATACTGATAGTCTTCTTTATATTGTATAATAATCGGATTCAGTTTTTATTTTTTTTTTTTTCTAGGTATAATTTAAAATTGAAAAAATACATACACACAGAAGCTTCTCAATTGCTTTTGGGGCATAAAGTCGCCTTGAAGTAGTCGATGATGCATCAAACAGGAAAAAATGTTCAACTGGCTGACCAATTGTCGCCTACAGCAAAAGCAAATACACACACACACACACACACATACAAAAATCGGCCATGAAACCGGCTATGGCAACTGCTCATGACAGTGGCCGCATTTGTTGCCCCACGGGCGACACGTGCCACCCAAATATATACACAGAAATTTTGGAAACCAACCAACCAGCCACATTGGCTATTCAACTGTGTATGTGTGTGTGTGTGTGCATATATGTTAGCAATATTTGTTTACTGCTGTCGTTATCAAGTTCATTTAAATTATGCGTATTGTAAATTCAAACTCATGAAATTGGCGCGTGTCGCAAAAAATAAATAAAAATGCAAACAACAAAAAAAATAAAGAAATATACATTTTTGATCTGACATCGATCAATAAAATAAACATAAAATCTAAATGCGCATTTAATTTGTTGAATTTAAATTCAGTTTGATTTTTTACAGGAAAAAATAAAACTAATTACAAATTAAGTAAATAATTTTAAATTAATTGTAAATAAAATGGTTAAAGTTCGAATTTATTTGGGCTTAAATTTAAATTAAAAAAAAAAAAATAATAATGTTAAATTTAAATCTTTGGTTTGTCTGTTTTGTTTACCAGCTTTATTCTTCTTTTCATTCATTCACTTTGAACATTTTTGACAACTCAGTTTGCAACAATTTAAGCCTGGTTAGCAGAGTGTTGGCATGCAAAATATAATTTATAGAATATAATTAGACATTTTTGCCCCTTGGCTTAGTTTGGGGTCCAAAAATTACAAATAATTGGAAATAAATGGCGGGTCGTGTTTGAGCTTTTTTTTGTTTTTTTTTTTTTCAACGACCTTGGCCAAGGCAAACAACCCAAGTAACAACAACAAAATAATAAAAACGAGTATATATATTTTTTTTTTTTTCTTCATGTTGGGAAAACTTTGGCATATTTTTTTTTGTTGTGCACGCGAATTTTAGCAACTTGAAATTGTTGGCAAAGAAAGTGTCGAAAATAATTACACTTGCTGATTTATTGAGTGTTTGTGGATGAGGAAATTTAACCACCGAACGAATGGATCCCTTACCCTAATCACTGCCACCGGATGTTGCAAATGAGCCTGAAGTTCTGAGTTGGCTTAAGGTTAGGCGGAAGCATCATCATCAAATGCGTCATATTCGAAATAGAAAGAGTGAAATGTTGCTTAAATTTGGTGTTATAAATAGCTTTTTAAATAGTTATGAGAGAGCTAAGCAAAAAAAATTTATTTGTTTGTTGCAAACTAATAAATCTGAACAAAAAAAAAGGGAAACAAAGCCAACTCAAATTATGTGCTGGCATGCCATTTACCATCCCCCCGCCCCACCCCCCTTGTGTGTGTGTTGCAACAGTTTCTTTATTCTTATAACAATAATTTATAATATACAATATTTTTTTTTTTTTGTTTCCTGTTAACCAGGGGAGTATCGAGGACCCACAGGAAATAACACCCTTTTTTTTTTGTTTTGTTTTCTTGTTGGCTTTTTGTTCTTGCCTGTGCTTTTTTTGGGGGATTGCGTGCGCATGGCGCATATTTAAGAGCATCGCTCAACCGAAAGTGAAATTAATTACTTGCTCTCTCTTTTTCCCACTCTCTCTCTCGTTCTGTCTCTTTCGTCCCTGAATGTCCCAGAACCATGCATACTTTTATTTTATTTGTTGTGAGTTGAATTCAGTTGAGTTGAGTTTCGTTCAGTTGTCGACAATGTCTCGCTGTCGTCGTCATTATTGTTGTTGTTTCTATTATATTCCCCTGTGTTCTTTTGGGTCACTTTTCATGGGTAATTAATGAATGACAGAAAATCACTGTGACTAACTTTAATCAGTGTGCCCCCCAAAAAAAAAAAAAAAACAAAACGATCCACTTTAAAACAACATCATCATCATCGTCGTCGTCGTCGATTCTCTAATCAGCATATCGAATATTGAACGGGGCAGCAACGAATTTCAATTACCCTATAGCTGATTACCCATTTCTGAGATTGATAAAAAATATTTAAATAGATACCAAAGAGACCAAAGAATATATGGTTAAAATTTCAAATCGATTTAGGAACACCCTTTAAAAAAAAAAGGGAGCTGAGTTTTAAGGAATGCCATGGTGGGAATTTTGAATATTTTGTCTTTAAAATTTTCAAAAAAAATCTTTTAATATATAATAAAAAAAAATGGTTTAATTTAATTTAATAAATAAGTTATACTTTGATAGATAAAAAATGCGTAACATTGGCCTATTTTTTGCCTTGGCACAGTAGATTTTCTTTATACCGTCGAAAAAGCTTTTCTATAGGGCATTAAAAAGGGGGGGAAAAACGTGTAAAGTGGCGAAGAAAATTGTAGGCCTTGGCAACTACAAAGTTTTCTGGGGGACAAAAACCTTTTGCTAATTTAATTAAATTACACAATTTTCGCCAGCCTTTTGTAAAATAATTAGGCAATAAATTCATTAATGACTTGATTAAACATATGAACGAATTTCGAGAGATACTTACAATACTTTTTCGCATTTCTTATACATTTTTGCAGTGACGACTTCAAGTTTGAATCAAATGCAGGGCAGGACTGGCCAACAGAAGCGAGCGGCTCGCTCCCAGCCGGTCTTGCCAGCGCCATGGTCAATTTTGTAGATGAGAATCGCAGAGAAAGGTGAACAAATATGGCCACTTTGAATGTATCAGCGGCGGCAGCACTGTTGACCACAATAACTGCCACCAGGACAGTCTCGGCTTTGGGCAGCCTGCTCCAATACAATCAGACGGCAGAGGGTGAAACGACAGGTAGCAACAGCAGCACCTCAACTATAAGCAGTTATCAGCAATTGTATGACGAAGTGGCCAATGCCTTTGAAGAGACTGGCGGTGAGGGACTGGAGGAGGTGGAGGCGGAGGCGGAGGAGGGTGATGGTGACAGTGACAGTGCCAGCTATGCACTAATCGATGATATAAGTGACTGGCTGCTGAGCACAGCCGACAACAACAGCAGCAGCAGCAGCAGAAATGATGGCGAAGCATTTTGGCCCACAGCCACAACGAATGGCAATGGCAGCAGCATCAGCAGCATCAGCAGCAGCAGCATAATCTTCAATGATACATCGCTTTCGAGCTCGGGTTGGCTGACCCTAAATAGCACTTTGGCCAGCAGTAGTCGGGGCCAGGGCAATGCAACGGCATTAAATGGTTCCGAATCCGAGTCAGAATCAGAATCCGGTGGCAGTGCCCTGTATACTTTACGAAATTATGTGGAACAAAAGTTGAATGGGGGCGCCGTGGAGGATGGCGAGGCCGGGCAGGATGTGGACATAGCGCTTATTGATAGTGGCGAGGAAAGTGCTTTGGATAATGCTGATATGGACTATGGCATTTTAGGTTTTAATGGCGGCTTGGAGGCCACCAATGAGCTCGTCCAAAGGGCAGCAGCAGCGGCTGCCTCGGTAACAAATCAAACAAGCAGTTATGACAGCGATGCCATTTGGTTAACAAATCCTGGCAGCTCAGGTGGAAAGTCTGCCGGCCGAGGTGGAACGGGCGGGAGTGGGACGGGTGGAAGCTCTTTTATGTTGCTATTGGAGAACTTTAACGATTACTTTCCTAATTATAATGGTAGTACGGTTTCGGGCACAACAGTCACCACCAGCACAATGGTCAGCGGCAGTATCGATCCGGCCACAACAGGCAATTTGACGGGCTTGTATATTGAAAATTATCGCATCAATTGTACAAATGCCACGCTCAATTTAACAACAGAATCCTGTATAGAATTGCGAATGGGTGAGTTTAAAATTTAACTTTGGGCTAAGTCTTCTTAATTTGATTTTGATTTGGATTTTTGTTTTATCTTTCCAGTGGATCATAATTATTGGGCGCTCATTTTAATTTTATTTCCAATTTTAACACTTTTTGGCAATATACTCGTCATACTTTCGGTTTGTCGGGAACGATCGCTGCAAACAGTTACGAATTATTTTATAGTTTCATTAGCCATAGCCGATCTACTGGTAGCCGTAGTTGTAATGCCATTTGCTGTTTATTTTTTGGTAAGTAAAACACACATAAGTTAAGGCCAATAAGAATACGCAAATAAACATTAAACTTTGAACCCTGAAAAACACCAACTAAACAAATCAAAATATACTTATATAAAATTACCAGTCATTTGGTTTGAATTTGGATGAATTGTTGAAAATGTATTATCAATACAAAGCAATTTATAAACTAAATGAATACGATTAAAGATGTTTGTTTCTAGATAAATGAACATGCTCATAAATAACATCAAAAACAAAAACAAGTAGAATAATAAACTAAACAAAAACAAAGCAAATTTGCCAGACTGAGAAATACTCTTTTTTTTCAATTTCGATTTATTTTGTATTTAATAATAAATGAGAGTTCATTTAATTTTTTTTTTTTGAAAATTAATGAGCTGAGGAAGGTTAGAAGATTAAGAAAATTAAAAATAAATTACAACAAGAAAAAAATAAAGACTTACTCAAATAAATTGTTAGATTTATCCTGTTGGCTTAGCTGTCAGTTATCATTCGTATAAACTTGGCTTATACTCTTTTATACTCTACAAGGCTACAAAAAAAAAATAAAAATAAAATTGGTCTTCAGACAGACAGACAACAAACTAAAAGGCAGTTGAGAAGAAAAGGTCCTTCTTGGCGGCTTTTTAGTAAATTGCGGCCATTGAAGCAATAACATTCAATTTTTGCACCCAGGCCTATAAATCAATGTGCACATGTGGCCAAAACGAGGGATCAGGAGGGAAATTTAGAAAGGAGCAGCCAAAGGATATATTTGTAAGAGTCCAAGTGAAAGATGTGGAGAGTTTTTAAAGCGGCTTTCTTACTTGTTTCATTTGACTTAAGGTGACGTAACTGTCATTCTATATGATTGATTGGCCGATTGACTGACTGACAAACTGATACAACCAGACATAGCCAGTCAACAGGCAATTCAGACTGACTCAGCCTGACTCGATTGATGGATTGAAAAAGTCGTCGGTTGCCTTCCTTTTTTTGTTTTTGTTTTTGAA
Source organism: Scaptodrosophila scaptomyzoidea (assembly GCA_035078625.1). NCBI lineage: Eukaryota > Metazoa > Arthropoda > Insecta > Diptera > Drosophilidae > Scaptodrosophila > Scaptodrosophila scaptomyzoidea. The sequence goes on from JAWNPY010000065.1 coordinate 76,618, forward strand.
GTCACATGTTATGAATCAATAATTTAGCTTTATTTGCTTAAAAGAGAGAAATCTTTTTTTTTTACATTTTATTTTGCCTTTGGTCCACGCTAATGTTTGTGACAGTCTCAGTGAGTCGGTGTAATTAAATCGCTTGCGAGTCAAATATAAAATAAAACTCACAAAAGCCGCAGACAGGCAACATAACCGCTGCCCCCAAATGTCGCACAGCAAATGCTACAAGAGACAGAAAAAGAGAAAAATGACATTGCTGGAAATGGAAATGGGGACGAGATACACCGAGAAATGGCCAAAGATACAGCTGGCAATTGACAATAACAAATAGGCAAGTTGTCATCCCAGAAAATGAAATGAAATGAAATGAATATACAAGGGAAGGGGAAAGCAGCCAGTAGAAATTGCAAAAATGTTTTTTACCCTCCATTTTGCTTTTTACTGCTTTTTCATTTTGCCTTGCTAATTGAATTTTTATCCTTTATTTTTTAGTTGTTGCTGTTGTTGTTGTTGTTGTTTACCAATACAAACTAGAATATTGCATTTGACTGGAAAGCTTGTAACGATTTAGAAATGAAAATACTTAAAGGGCGCTTGAAAATTTTGCAGAATTGAAACTACTAATTAAGAAATACTAGAAATATTTAAAATCTCCCAAAATAGACAAATTATTTGAATTAATTTTTCTTTAGAAATATTTAAAATCTCCCAAAATTAGACAAAATATTTGAATTAATTTTTTTTTTGATATTTCTTAGATATTTTCTAGGTTTTTTTTTTATAGCAATTCAAAAAATTCCCTTAGTCATATGATTCAATTAATTTTGTATTTAATAAATATTCGGACAAAAATTTTTTTATTTTTATATTTATATTTTTATTTAAAAATGAATTTTTCTAGGAGTTAATATCAATTTAAAAAATTTTTTAAAACATTTTTAAGCAAAAAAAAAATAGATGTTATAATTATTTGTATTTAATTTGGATTTATTTTGCATTTTCACATGGAAATTATTATTTATTTGGACTTATTTATAGGGTAATTTTTTTTTTTATTTGAAAATCAATTAGATTTGAATTAGAAATAATATAAAAATATTATATCTTATACCATTAATTGTAAGACCTACGACGCTAGATTTATTTTAATTTTAATATTTGTTTTTTGCAAAAGGTTTGAAAAAAAAAATCAAAAATATGAAATTTGAACCTGGGCTCGTCCGGGAATTGAACCCGGGACCTCATGCACCCGAAGCACGAATCATACCCCTAGACCAACGAGCCTTGTTGTATTCTTTCAAACAAATGTTGAAATAAATATATTTGGGTACTCCAAAATTTCAAAATTTGAGATTTTTGAAAAATGTTGACAGTTTACTTATAGGTTGGAAATTATCGATTGATATTCTAATATCAAACATATTTTGGGTTTAGGCAAATTAACTTGTCATTAAATGCATCAAATGCGTTTTACCCAATTTGTTCACATGAGAATGTTTGTGGTTATTTGCAGGTGTCAGTTGGCAATTAAGCGGCACACACACACACACACACACACACGCACACACAGAGATATATTAATGTGTCATTTGCATTGCCTTGAGATTGTGTGCGTTGGGGAAGGACTGAAAAGGAAGAAGCCTGAAGTGGAGTCAAGTTTTTGATGGCATCAATTAAAATGTTGTATTCAATTCATGATTGCTTTTGCCAGTTAAATGAATTTTAAAATCAATGAATTAAATAAATCTGAAAGCTGTAAAGGAATCTCTACAATTTCCAATAGGAAATTGTCTTAAATTGTTATAAAATTTAATGACTTAAAGGCTTCTACAATGAAACCAACAAATTCTCGGTTGATTTAACAGATTCATTCGGATTTCATTTAAATTCTAGATAGAAAATACCTTTAAATGCAAATAAAATGGTTGAGAAACTTTGTCTTTGCACAAAACTTTCTGTTCTTGACTTGAAAATTTTCTTTTTTTTTTGTTTTTTGTTTTCTGTTGTTTTTGTGTGTGTGTGTTTGATAAATTGAAATGAGTCCATGAGTAACTGCAATTGATAGAATTCCCTTTTTCTCTCTCTGTGTGGGAAGATATAGTTTTCCATTTTGAGTTTAAAAATCTCGTTTTTTATTATGACCACTGGCCAAATAATCCAATTAGTGGCTAAAATTCTTAACCACGTGTGTTCTTTTTTAGTTCCCATAAATACTTTCACTCCCAACTAATACATGGCCAAAAGCAAGGCATAAAAAAAGCCCGCCACAATTATTAAACTCTGATGATGGTGACATGACCGTGTGTGTGTGTGTGTGTGTGTGTGTTCCATCCCCTTGGAAATGCCCACACACACACTAAAACACACAAATGAAAATTGATTTAGTTAAGAGGATTTGCGTCAACAACAGCACAATAAGTGGGCAGTAACATGGGCATTGCAGAGGGTGACTAGGTCCTGAGAAGGAATCAAAAGAGACAGAGAGAGAGAGAGAGACAGGGAGGGTCAAAGAGGGCAAGGCAATGGCATTGTGAATAGCACTTAACTCATGAAAATGGTGAGAAGAAGCATCAGCATCGTAAGAGCTTCTAGGCATCTAGAAAAAGCAACAAGAGCCGGAAAATAAAATGCTGCCGATGGCGCAACAACAACAACAACAACAATGAAAATTATTATGGAGCGCATTGCTTATGACACAAACAAACAAACAAGCAAGCAAGCAAACAAACAGAAAGACAACAAAAAAAGGTGGAGTCACAAACATGTTACTCATACGCAATGTTGAATGTTGAAACGGAAAGCGGCAGGGATCAAAATCATCGCTGTTGTTTTCTGCATGTTGGTACATGAGTCGTTTTAACTCGCGGCTAAAACAAATACATATATACTCTGTGTGTGTGTGTGTGTGTGGCGTTTGTGGCTGTAACTGCTTTTCTATTTTAAGTGGTTGTATAAGTCAGCTGAAAGCTTTTGTTGACATTCAAGTGGTCATTGAATGTGTTCCACAATCTAAAAGAGAGAGCGACCACCCCAAAAAAAAAGAGAGAAAGAGAGAGAGAAAGTCAAAAGAAATGTCAACAGTTTTCTATGAAATTTAGCATCCTTTATTGCAATAATCTTATCAAGTGTGTATGTGTGTGTGTGTGTGTATTCTGATGCTTACACATGTTTGATGCTGTTAATTGCTTTTGTGTGTGTGCTCCGTCTCCGATATCCTTCAGTTGCAACTGGAATTTCACATTTCACAGTCTTTGAAAGGCAGAAAGGCAAGCAAATATAAAATGTTTTACAAGCTTTATAAATATTACGAAAAACCAAAGAAAACCTAAACAAAAATTTATTTAATTTAAAATTGACCTAAAAACCTTTTTTACAATATTTACTTGAATATTGATTAAATTAATTTTATTTATATGCAGTTAAAGAGCTTCATAAAATTGGTTTATATTTCTAGCTTAAGTTGTGCTTTTTTTATGCAAAAAGTTATTTTAATTTTGGTTATATTAATAAATATTAAAGTCCTTTTTTTATGAATTTATTTAAATTCAAATTGACCTGAAATGTATACATATAAAAATGAATTAGAATATTGATTAAATTATTTCTAAAAAAATTGGTTTTTATTTATAGCTTAAGCTGCGATTTTTTTAATTAAAAAATTATGCAAAAAGTTAATTCAATTTTGAAAACTTTGCAATCCTTTTTTTTATATAAATTTATGTAAATTTAAATTGACCTGAAATATATTCAAAAAATGAAGTTTAATCTTTTTTATATGCAGAAAAGGCGCTTAAAAAAATCAATTGATTTTTTCCTATTTTAATTGAAAGTTTTGGCAATATTTTTTTATTGATTTTTTATTGATTGATAATTGCTTAGAATATTTGAAAAAAAAAACTTCTACCTATTAAATTTGTGAATTTATGGCCAAAGATTTAGCCAAATCAATGGGATTGTATTCGTTATATTTAGGCCACAAAACAGAGACAAATCGAGAAAGAGGCAAGGACATTAATAGTCAGTTATTTGGTGGCTGCAGTGTAAAGTGCAGTGACCTCTTCTTTGTCCCCCCTTTTAAGCACCTCAAATACAAATAAATAATCCAAAAGCATGAAATTGGCCGCCAACCAAAACTTTTCAACACACAACAACCGACAAAGTTTTTTCTCCTTTTTGTATTTTTTGTTGTTTGGAAAATCCTCTTACCAACAACAACAACAAAAATTTAAAATAAACCAAACCCCAAACAGAAAAAAAAAAATAAAACTTTCGACACAGTCAAATGGCGGCTATCAAAATTATCGCAAGTTGTTTGTATCCTCCCCACCCCCTCTAAAAAAATTTCAATCCCAGCTTCTCCTAACTTGAAGAAGGCCGGCCAAGCCCATCAATTCTCCTTCTGCGTCTCTCCCAGTTTTTGGTCGCATTTAAAATGCCAACAATTTATACCAGTTTTGTCCTTGTTTTTTTTTTTTTTTTTTTTGGGTACGGGCGGATGTGCGTGCCGTGAGCGTTTTGGGTTATTAAGCTAATTTAATACCACTACATATATCATTGGTGTGTGTATATATATATTTTTTTTTTTTTTTTGGGTTGTCCTTGGATGTCGTCGAGGTGTTTGTTGTCGTTTTGTCGTCACTTGGCCACTTAAATATTTAAATAGGCTTTAAAATTGCCAAAAACAAAAAAAAAAAAGAAAAAGAAAATAAATTTCATAACAGCCGTAAAGCGGCTTTTAGACAAAGTTTATCTCAAAGAAATTTTAGAAAGAGCACATTCAAATTTTCACAGTAGACTTTCAATAAAAAAAACGAGGATAATTATTTTAATTTGTCAAAAAAAAAAAACAGATTGTTTCCAGCAGTTTCAACTTTATTGAAATTAAATTTATAAGCTTGGTTTGAATTTGTTTTTTTTTCCATATATTTTTGAGTGGGGAAAAAACCATAAAATACAATGACGCCAAATTACAGCAAATTTGTTCAGGAAATCTCAATACACTTCTCAATTACTTTATATTTGGTTGGCTACAATTTGTTGCTGTTGTTGTTGTTGTCCTTGTGGGGGCTATTAAAAATAGCACACCCAAAACAAAACAAAACAAAACAGAAAAAAAAAAAATAAGATTGGACAAGTGACTAAACATTACTGAACTGAGGCAAAACAAAAACAAAAATACAGACACACTCATATAATAAACTTAATAAATAAGTCAATTAATTGGCCAACGCATCTGATATACAGCAACAATGACAACATTAACATGAAGCAGTAAAGGAAATAAGGGCAAAAAAAAAAAGAAGAAAATAAGATAAAAGAGGCAAGCAAACAATCTTAAGGATATTGTATCTTATCGTATCACACATGTGTGTCTGTGTGTTTGTGTGTGTGTGTGGGTTAGGAAATCTATTTTCCTTCACCTTCTGTTTCTACTTATGTTCGTTGGTAGTTCAATTAACTTTGTCTTGGTCATAACAACAACAACAACAGCAACAATTTTGTAGGCCAAACTCATTTAATAGTCCATTGGGCATTTCAGGCTAAATATGAGACACTCAACTGATATTATAACAAGAAACTTAAGAAAACTTGGCTCTCCAGCAAGGCTACAATTTCAGTTAAAACTATCCAATTAAAATACCTTTAAAAAGGACAAAGTCACAGCTACAAATTTGCTTTACATATCAGCTGGCTACAAATATTTCTTTAATTCCTTTAGACTTGGGATTATTGGTTAGAATTCGCTCCCTTATTTTTCTGGTAATGTTTTTATAAAATATTCAGAATGTATCTACCAAATATCCCTGGAGAGAAAGGACTCTGCTGTTGACGACTGCTGTTGCTGCTTTTTAAGAACATAAACAAATTATTTGATGACTTTTATGCTCCTGGTATTTTGGATATGTAGTCGGGCTTATTTTTGCCGTGTTTTCACCCAGTTTTTGTTGTCGTTGCCACTTTTGTTGCATGGCCGGTCGGCCACTAAGTAAACTTTTATGGCTGCCATAAAAATAGGCAAACCAAGCAGCAGCAACAACAACGACGACAAATGAAAATACCTTATATAGGGAGAATCGCATAAAACCATCTTGCAATGGAAGTGGCGAAAAAATCCTTTTGCCGGCAATTTTTATGCAACGCTTGTGACATTTTTATGCTAAGCAGCCAGCCGGGCCAAAAATGTAACAAAATTATGAAAATTCATAAAATGCCAAATGTTATGGCATACCTAGTTATATATATACCTATATAAGTAGGTATATATATTTTTTGGAAGACAAGCGCCAAAACTAAACTCGTCGCGTTTGCTGTCATAAACTGACAACAACAATTCTCATTTTATTTATATTGTATGATGATGATGATGACAATTGCAGGCAACTTTCAACATGATTTCAACCCTTTTTTTATGTATAGCCAAGAGAAATGTCCCTTTTAGTCATTTAACTTTGTCTTAAAAGAAATTCTTTGGCAAAGTTTATTTATATTCATTAATTAAGCTGTTTGCATTGATATGTCAATTAGCAGTTGTGTTGTGACCAAAAAATGACAACAACAACAACAACAAAAAGTCTTTCTAAATTTAAATCAAATCTAAGGCGCACACATTTCAGTCATTAAAAGTTCATTAAAATTAATTAAAAAAAAAATACAAAAACAAACCCGATAAAAATTTAATGAAAAATTCTTTGAATTGAAACTTCAAAAAGATTTTTCCTTTTTTTTTTTATGGGATATGTCTGTGGGCAACCATCCGGTGAGGTCATCCGTAGCAAATTTAGTCAGATTAGGCACACAACTAACAAGTTTTCATTTCATCCTTTTTCGTACTGACTGTTTACACTATGGCCAGAAACAGATCCACAAAAATACAAACAACAAGAAGAAGAAGAAGAAAACGAAGTTGATGTAGTTTTATTTGGGTTAAAACGATGAAACTTTTGCGTCCACAAAACTAAAGTTAAGAGTTCTTAGAAGGAGAAAGTATTCCAAGTTTTGCGGTATGTCTATTGCTTAAACTGATTTTTAATGTATTAAATTAAGTTTGCAAATACAACCCTGTGTGCCATTTTATTTTATTTTGAAACGGTCACACTGATTTCCTTTCTCGGCGCTTAGGCAAAACTCAAGTTATGGAATTTAGCTCTCATTTAAGTTTATTCCTCATTTGGCTGCTGCCTGAAAAACATTTCTATTTATTTAATTTCATTTATCTGATTTACCATCGGTCTGATATCTTGCAGGCTGGAACTCAGCCCCTGTTGATTAATTTTTGTTGTTTTATTTTTAATTTAAATGTTTATGCTTTATGAAAAATCTCTGCTTCCAAATAACTGACGTCCACTTTTATAAGAAATCTGTTGAATGAATTATTTTTGTTTCTTTTTTTTTTCATCGAAAACTGTGATTATTTTTGAACAAGAAAAGTTATCGAAAAAACCTGCAAAAAAAAAAATAGAGAAATGCTTGGGGTCGGTCAGGAATATGGCCATGACCATGAATATTGGCAAGGTGCATGAGACACGCATATGGCCAGCACAGATGAGGCAAGCCAGGCAGCCAGGCACGGCATGATGGTTGCGTGGCAACTTCTACAAAGTAATTTGATTCTGCTTCATTGTTTCCGGCACACACACACACAGACACACTCAAAAGCACTTAGCACTTAAATAAACAACAACACCTAAGAAATATGCATACAAAATGCGCAATTGACCGACAAGACCGACAAAACCTTAAAGGAAATAATGGCATCAGCTACGAAATGTTGGCAAACAAACACAAATCAACAAGACCCCGAACATTTTGGTTAGGAATACGTACGAATTTGTAAATATTTCTGCATGTCAGTTTTGTTTAGTGGCAGGGTAATTAACTCTGGCCATTTTAAATTCAAGTGGCCGCTATCAAAAACCATCCAACAACTCGTTCAGTTATTTAGCATTCCAGCCAACCAACCAGCCACCTTGATTGAATGCACATTGCGGCATTTTGGCCAGAAAATCAAAACATAACATATATTTATAACGATGCGGTTGGCCAAATATGAAAGAGAGATGACGATGACGATGATGATGATTATGATGATGCTGATAATGGGATTATTTAATGGAATTCTAGGATAGACCCACAATTTCAAATATCCGTTTAGTTCAAGTGCATTTTAAACTTTGACACATTTCAATGGCACACACTGATTAACTGATAAAAGACTGTTTAAAGCTCTTAACAAAAAGTCATTTAAATGTTGACAAAAGTCAATTAAATCTGCATAAATATATTGATATTTAAATTTTTACCAAATAAAAAAGTTTTAATAAAGCAAAAATATACAACTCATTGAAGATAATTTAATTTTTATTTTTTTTATTTTTTAATAAAAGATATTTATCCCTTTTTTGGGATTTCATTCGAGATCTTAATTTTTTTTAGACAATTTCTTTAATTAGATTTTTTTTGACAGAAGATTTATTCTTTAAATTTTTTCTTAGCTTCTTTCTTAGATTTTTCTTTAGCCATTTCTACTAGCTTTTTTTTCTTTAAGTATTTTAGATTTAATCAACAAAAAAATATTTTGGATTCTAGCCAATTTGAAAACAAAAAAATACAACCAAATTGATTTTTGATTAATTAAATTAAATTCAAAATCAGTTATCTTTTACAAAAACAAAAAAAAAAACAAATAGCTAAATTTCTTTCTTAGCCTCTAAAACACCAACATGAAAATCTAATAACTTTCCAAGACTTTATCTTATAATCGAAAAACTGTAACAATATGTTCTAAAGTTTGTTTGTTGTTGTTGTTTTTTTGGTTAACCTTCTTAGTCTACTTTTGCCACGGCTCATTCACATTGTGCAGCTGACTAAAAAGCCAAAGAGAAAAAAATCTATCCACTCTATCTGAGTGCAAGCCATAAAAACCAGAAGCTCAATTACCAAAATGCTACGTGTATTTGTGTGTGTCTGTGAGTGTCACATTTATATATATATATATATATATTTATATATATTTGTATGTCGCCTGGCTCCTTTTTTTCGTACATATTTTTTTGTTGTGTTTTTCTTTTGTATTTTTGTGGTGAGTTGTCCCTTTGGGTTTTGTCCTGGACTGCGTGTGTGTGTGTATGTGTAAGGACGCACAGCGCCTTTGACTGTGCAAATAGATAAATTTATTTATTTTATGCCCGACTACTGCAAAAAAGAAAAGAAAAAAAAGCCACACAGATATACAAAACGAAACGAAACGAGTGAAAGAGATCAACTGCGGGCTGTTGAAAAAATTTTCCACTTTTATAACGACAGCAAGGAGCAAACGACCAACAAACGAACAAACAAACAAACCAACAAACAAACATACAAACAAACACCGTAAAGGAAAGACAGACAGACAGACAGACAGACCGACTTTAAATGCCTTTATGCGCACAATATAAATTGAATTCCATTGAACATTTTTGAACAAAAACATAGACACACACACAACCAGCCAACATGGAAAAGTTCAAAACAACTTTTTGCTTGCGTGTGTGTTTGTGCCAGAATTGGGAATTACTTACACAATGTGAGGCAAGATAAGCCAAAGTTTATGCTGCATGCTGGTGTACTCTATGCGTTTTCATAACCCACAAAACATACAACTCAACAACATACGCCTCAAAAGCAACAAGAACAACAACAAAAAATATGAAGAGGTTAAGGACTTTCTTTGTACAAGAAAATATGTAACAAATTTAAAGACAGGCAACTAACCTGCAAGCCAATAAAATTGTTGAATAAAGAAAATAATAAAATGCCAAAAAAATTAATTTAGAAAATCTAAAATAAAAACCCACAAATTTTTAGAAAGTTTACTTTGAAAATATAGAAAATAAAAATACAAAAACATCGAACAAATTTTTGCCATTATTTTTGGTAAAATTAAATAAAAAAATCTAAAATAAAAACCCACAAATTTTTGGAAAGTTTACTTTGAAAATATATAAAATCAAAAACACAAAACATTGAACAAATTTTTTGCCATTATTTTTGGTAAAATTTAGTACAAAACTTCTTTAAAAAATAAAAATAAATACCAAAAATTAATTTAAAAATCCAATAATTTTTAGGAATAAATATTTAAGTTTTCTTTGAAAATTGTATATGCCCCCAAGAAATTCTTTAAAAAAAAATCACAGTGTCAATGAGAAACAAACTCCCCTGAGAAGTTTAGCCAAACAGAAAAAAAAAGAATAAAACTCGCAAATAACTTTTGATAAAAGTTCTCATTCAGTACAAAGAAAATATCCACATACAAAATAATAGAAAAAAAAGAAAGGACAAAAGAAAAGAAAAAACACCAAGGGAGAAAGAGAAGAGACCAACAAATTTAACCAAAATCTATTTTTTATATACCAATACATTATAAATTATAGTCCAACCTAATGCAGCAGCTAAAGACACACACACACACACACAGCTATAGGCAATGGCAACGTGACGTATACGTAATGGCAACACAAAAAGCAGCTTGGCATAATGTTAAAGCTGGGTGAGGCTTAGTTAGCAGAAGGGGCAGGATGTAGAGTATTTCGGAGAATACGCAAAAGAAATGCTGTAAAAATTCTTTAGCAGCTTACGTGTTATGCTATGATGTTTTGTGAATATATATATATACAATATATGCTGTGTGTTTGTGTGTGTGTGTTTGGGCATTCGTGCGTATGTCTTTATATCGAAAAGTTTTGCCACTTTCTTTTACCACCGCTCAACTTTTGTTATGCTCGCTTAGGCTACTGTTGAGCCTTGGAAAAAATAAGAAGGAACCCAACCGAACCTCAGCACCTTTCACCTATCATACAACGTACTTTTCTTTTTCTTTTTTTTTTCTTTCTATTTTGAACATTCTGTATATGTTTTCTACTTGACTTTCAGTGCTAAACTTTTGGCGTTTAGTGTGTAAAAATATTTTCTTTTCTTTTCTTTTGTTGTTCCCCTATTTTCAATATAAACCGATTGGTTTACTCTGCCCAGAATGCATGTGAAAAAGTATCTATGCCAGTGAAACTGACAGTCTTAAACCGCCTCCCACTTATGTTGGGTATACAATAATATGTACCCTTCCAGGGCTTCGTTTTTTTTTTTTTTTATATGCTTTGTGCTACAAATTGTTTGGCTTTAGAAATTCCTAGCATTATTGTTGAGGTTTTTATAGACTTGCGGCCTATGCCAAAAGCAAGTAAACTGAATGGCAAAGTCATTTTTTGTTGTTGTCCCTAAGTTGTCCCGGCCGATGTCACATGTAGATAGACTCCAAAACTAATTTGTAGCTAAAAAAAGAAGGCAACAAAAAAATATTATTGTTGTTGTTATTGATATCCATGCAAACATGGCCTGAGTTTTGCTTCAATTCATTTGCTTGGTTGCATTGATTGTCGTTTTGTCATAGATTTATGTTTTGGCCTGACTGTGTCTTCTTCTTCTTCTTCTGGTTTTTTTTTTGCTGGTTTGGTATCATTGAAAAATCCGATTTATGCCATTCGATTGATAGATAACATAGTTCAAAATGAAATTGCCTATTCTGGTCAAAAATATCCTATATAAAAAAAGGGGCAAAATGTTAAAAGCAAATACCATTTGAGCCCCAAAAATTGCAAGTCGTTAAATTTATTTAACTGCTGTTATCGCATTTATTACTACAATGCTTGGGTTATATGTATATATATTGATTGGTTAAATGGGATAGTAAAAAAATAAGAAAACATAAACTCAATCAAATCAGAGACAAAATTCCACAACTACCAAAAAAAAAACAGAATGCTCAATCAAAACAAAGTAAATTTTGCCTATACAAAATTTTTGGTATAAAAAAAATATAGGTATAAAAAAAACATCTAATCAAAATGGAAAAAATAAAGTATGAAAAATATATAAAAATCGAATAATGAAAAAATTCTCTCTCTTAAACTTTTATCCCGAAAGACTTGAAACTTGAACATAGTATTCAAAACATATTTGTAATTTATTTAAAAACTATATATATATTAAATCCATTTATTTTCTCTCTTGTAGGTAAATGGTGCTTGGGAATTGCCTAATGTTGCATGTGATTTTTATATAGCCATGGATGTGATATGCTCTACTTCATCGATATTTAATTTAGTTGCAATATCAATAGACAGGTAAATCAGATTATATGTAATTATCTATGAATAATACTAGCTATTAATTTATTTATTCATCATATACAGATACATCGCTGTGACGCAGCCAATAAAGTATGCCAAGCACAAAAATAGTCGCCGAGTTTGCCTTACAATATTGCTGGTCTGGGCAATATCGGCTGCAATTGGTTCACCAATTGTACTTGGTCTGAATAATACACCAAATCGTGAGCCGGATGTTTGCGCCTTTTATAATGCCGATTTTATACTGTACTCATCATTGAGCAGCTTTTATATACCATGTATTATAATGGTATTTCTATATTGGAACATATTTAAGGTAAGGATGAATGAAAGTCTAATCAAAAAAGGATTTGTGCTGAATGCTATTGTCCATTGTCAATCTATGTATGTATAATATAAGTATTCCATTGACGTTAAAGATTTATGCACAATTTGCCATAAAATTACAAAGTCAGTTTTGTTTACACACATATTAGCTTCACAGATTTAATATAGCAGATAGATAGACAGACAGATTGAACCTTTGGTTTGAATTGAGACGAATTGAGTTGAGTTGAGTTGAGTTGACTTGACTTGTCATTCAATATAACTAAAAGTGCAAGCACAGCAATACAGATTTTATTCAACTTTTAATCTTTTCACTTTCTCTCTTTGTCTCGCTGTCTCTCATTTTATCCTTGTAGGCGTTGCGCAGCCGTGCGCGTAAACAGCGAGCTGCTCGGAAGCCCCATCTCTCGGAACTAACCGGTGGCAGTGTTATTGAGAATGTGGCACAGACCAGGCGCCTGGCGGAGACCGCCTTGGATAGCAGTCGACATGCAAGTCGGATAATGCCCGACGAGCCGGCAACGAACACGGCAAGCGGCTCGAACGAGGAGGAGGACGAAAATGCTATATCACCCGATATTGATGACTGTCATGTCATTGTTAATGACAAGTCAACTGAGTTTATGCTGGCCACCGTTGTCGAAGAGACGGGCAAGTAAGTAAAAGTAACCAATTGGAATCAATGACGGCAACTATGAAAGCATTTACAATTAATTGGCTAGTTAAGTTCAAGATAAAATAAAAGTCTATTTTGGTTACACTTGGAAAAGATTAAAGGTTAGAAAACTCACAAAAAATCAAGAAACTCTCTGTTTTTTTTAGGGAAACTAGTTTCTTTTTTTTAGATATTTTATCAATAAAAAAGTCAATTGATTAAGCAGTCAGATTCGAGTTATTCCAACTTGTCAAACTAATTACTTTGTCGCTGACCCAACAAATGCATTTTCACCGTTTTTCCTTTGTAAGTGCAGAAAAAAGGTGTCACAAAAAAAAAGGAAACTTGTCACAGTAATTGCATGATTGCCCTTCAATACAGTTCAAAAAAAAAAGGACTCTGCTCGCAGAGAGAGTCAAAAGAGTCCGGAGCAGAGTCCTCATTCCTCATGTCTCTCATTTCACTCATTTATTTTGCGCGGTGGCCTCATTTGAATGCACACGCGCCATAATAGAATGAAAATCCAAATTGAGCACTCAAAGCTGCCTCTGCCGTGGAAAACGGCAACACTGCGGCAAAAGAAAAAACACAGTTGAAATGGTAGAAAGAGAAGCCACTTGAGTGTACCAAGCGACTGTACAGTAAAGTATCCCCAATGCAGGCAGAAAGACAGGCAGTCAGGACCAAGGTACAAGTTGCCTTCACAGGATGTGTGAAGGGCAAAGCAAACCGGGGGCTACAAGTATGCAATGCATTTAGCTCGTTTAGAGAGATTTTGCACATTATTGACTTTGTCGTTGGCCGGGGACCCTCTCAAAAGTAACAAAAGCGACTGCCAGGATGCCTTTACTCACTGACTGACTGACTGACTGACTGGCTGACTGACTGAGTGACTGGGCTTTTAGTGGAGCTAATTCCCCAATTGGTGGCTGGAAAGTGCACATGCTGCATATAACATAGCACAGAGACGACAGAGAATCGCTGGAGACTTTGCCTTTCTTGCTTTTGCTTTTCCTTTGCAAAGGAATGACAAATTAATTGTTTTGAAATGTGATAGAAAGGAGCTCAGGTTTTTTTTTTATTTGTTTTTACTTTTAAAATCTTTAAGGTCAATGAACTAATTAAGGTTTTAATTTTACCAATGGAAATTCCGCCAAATAGTTGGACCAAAAATGAAATATATATTCCCCTTTTAAGTGTTTTTTCAAAGTCCGATTTATGCCACCTTTTTGAGACTCTAGTTGAAATTGATGATGATGACAATCCAGTCGATTGAATGGTGTGGTATAAACCGCAGTTAATTAACGAAATGGCAGGCTACTTAAGACATGAATTGAAAACGAAGCCCATAATGACAGGGAGGCACAGAGACACTCAGAGAACTCAAAGCTATTTGAGCCCTTTGCAATTAAAGGGTTTTTCAGTTGAAAGAATGGACGGATGGATGGCTGGATGGATGGAAAGGCATAAAGACTTTGAGACTTTCGAGGCATATTGAAAACTTTTTCATTTTTACTAAGAGCTGCCAGGCGGGCAGGTCAATATAATTGGAAAACTGCGTGCGGACAGACAGATACACTCAACTGAACTGAACTGAACTGGACTGAATAGAGAGAAGGACAGCAAAAAGGATGAACCCAATCAGGGGGAAAATAAAGAGAAAGTAAATCTCAATAATTCAATTAATGTGTCACTTAATTAAAACTCAATTTCTGCCTTATTTTTAATTGACGATACATTTCTCTTTCTTCTCTATTATTTTCTTTTTGTTGTTGTTTTTTTCTTTTCTTTCTCTTAATACGCTTTTAATTTTACTTGGACAATTTAATTGTTTTTTTTTTTTTTTGTTGTTTTTTGTTTTTTATTTTTCACCATGGAAAAAACTTCAACTTCATTTACTCTGCACTCAATGGAAATCCAATTCGCTCTCTCAAACTTGGCACAAAATCTCGGATCGATCGATTGATGATGATGATGATGGTGATGATGATGATGATGATGATGACGATGTCTCCCGGGTGGCAGCAGTGTTGTGGCACAAATAACCACACAGCCGCAGCTGGTTGTGGCCGATCCAAATGGTAATCATGATTCTGGTTATGCAGCATCAAACGTTGACGATGTCCTTGCAGGTGGCGCCGCAGTGAGCAGTACAACCCCGCCGGATAGTCCGGTGCCCAGCGGCGCCACATTGCACCGCTCCAGTGTGAGCAGTCGAAGGAACACGGCCGAGGATTCTCCAAAGCGTGGCGAGCCAGCATTGAGGTAAGCATTGAAACAAAAAAATCAAGGATTCTCTGTCCTTTACCTTTGCGTTATTTTCTTGTTTGCCTTTCATTTAATTTCAGCAGCGCTGTTGCCATGAAGCCACTGTCCTTTGTGCGCTATGGCGTTCAGGAGGCCATGACTTTGGCACGCAATGACTCCACGCTATCGACCACATCGAAAACCTCCTCGCGCAAGGATAAGAAAAACTCGCAGGCATCAAGGTAAGTGGTAATAATTACAGTTATTTACATGCATTAAATGAAACAACCACAACAACAACAACAAAAAATAAAATGGCACAAAAATCTCTTTCTGCTATATTTTTTTTTTCCCGTTTTTTTTTTTGGCTTTCCAACTTTATGCAATAACTTTAAATGCATTTTGATTGTGGGCGTAGATTCACGATATACAAGGTACACAAGGCCTCCAAAAAGAAACGTGAAAAGTCTTCGGCAAAAAAGGAACGCAAGGCCACCAAAACATTGGCCATAGTCTTGGGTAAGTTGTGTCTATTGAACACAGAAATACTCGTACATTTATTTTAATTCTTGGTTAAGTTTTAAGGTGTTTGCAATATCAGAGTCTTTTTATCCGTCTGTCTGTTAATTATAGTTAAAATTATAATTGAGTTTTCTTAAAAACCGATTCGTTTTTATTCAATAACTTTGGTTTTTAGCAAGCTATGACTTGCCAAATTTCATTGAAATCGAAACTTTGTTTTTTCTTCATTTTCGTTTGTCTTTTCTTATTCCACCCATATCAGGCGTTTTTCTATTCTGTTGGCTACCGTTTTTTACCTGCAATATTATGGATGCCATGTGCGCTAAATTCAATGAAGACTGTCGACCGGGTCTAACGGCCTTTATGCTTACCACTTGGCTGGGCTATATAAACAGTTTTGTCAATCCTGTCATTTATACGATATTCAATCCAGAATTTCGTAAGGCATTCAAAAAGATTATGCATATGGGGTGATTAAAAATAGCAACAGCAGCAACAGCAGCAATAACAACAATATTCAAAATCGACTTTAATAATACTAATAAAAATAATGGCATAGACAAAGGTAAAACCAATTTAACCATTAAACAATTGAGCAAATTAAAAATAATAATATTTAACATTTTTATGTACCTATATGTATGTAATTTAATAGAAAATGTATGTAGGTATGTATGTATTTGTATGTGTTTCTAAATTTAATTGTGCTCGTACTCTCGGTGCCAAAAAAAATAGGAGAACTTGAACTCAATTAAATTACCTACAAGAATATTAAAATTATATGTGTATGTATATATAAATCCCATGTAAATAAATTTGTAAAAAAAATAAAAACCAAAAAAATTTAAAAAAAAATAGAAACATTCAAAGAACCATATAAAACAATTTCCCGTTGCATACAATTGATAAATCTTTTAGGTTAGTTTGAAATTTATAACTATAACTAAAAATTGGTTAATAATTAGACAAATAGTTAATTCCTAATTAAAATAAATCAATATATAAATATAAATGTATACAATATTTAGTCTTAGGTTTTAAGTTCTATTAGAAAATCATTTTAAATGTACTTACACTTTTTTTTTTTTAAAGCCTATTTCATCAATTTCTTCCTACTAATAAATTTAAGTCATTCGCTTTAATGAACCATTTTTTCCCCAAAGGGGCTTAAATTATCCCGCCGTCGCCCTAAAGCCCAAAAAAAAAAGAGATTTATTTTGAAAATTGAAAATTGAAGGCGTCCTAATTCGAAATCCTAATTCTCACACACATATCACAAAAGAAATGAAGACAAAACAAGATTCTATTCTTCTTTTTTTCTGATTTGACGGTGAAATTAATCTACAGCATTAAAGTTTACAGGGCTTTTCGAAACAAGTCCAACGATAGTGAAGCATATCTAAAGAAATACAGCTAAAATGAATATTTCTAACAAGCATAATTATGCATAAAGTACGTATATATATTAGTTAAATAAGTTTCATAAATAAAAACCAAAATACGACTTTTTTTTTATACAAAACTGATGCTGCATAGGGTAAAGTAAATTATTAAATGTTTTAAACAAAATGTATTTAAGCTTAAAAATATCATACCAACAAATAATTAAATTGTTTCCAAATAAAATTAGTACCTAAATTGTAAGTATTAAGAGCGTCCAGCAATTTGAATGCTAGAATTTAAAAATTAAGTCCTCAAGCAAAGTTTTGAAATCAGTGCGGCATAAATTAGCTAGTCCACACATACAAAGAATAAATAAAATGAAGGACAACAGCAAAGGCAAAGGGTTAAGATAAGTCAGCCGCTGTTGGCCTTGTAAACTAATTTGTATTTAAAGTTATAACTTTATATATATAAAATAAAAATTATGAGCAAGTCCCTTGAAAACTTTTTAAAAGTTTGGGATAAACTCAGACTTTTTTGTTTTCCATTCTTTTTTGTTAACTAGATTCATACCAATCACACGATTGGATCCAGTCACGTCTAGGAGTCTGATCCTGTTGTTTGGTATGTATATATTTAAAATCTCACTTTTTTTTGTTTTTTTTTGGTTTTTTAGTAAACAAAAAAATTAACACTTACACACAAATGAGCCCCACAAATACAAGACAAAAAACAACAAAAATAATACAAATAAGCTGCGCTGATTTTGACTCATCTGCTTGAAACACATCAATGAGTTGAATTATTTATTTTCATTTAATTTATACGGTGAAAGTATGAAACATAAAATATTCATGGTATACAAATAAACAGAAAAATGTAAGCGCATTTAAAACTTAATTAAGATATGATATAATCGTATATTATAATTGTTAATGTGGACACATTACCAAAAAGCGTACTTAGTACACATTCAAATAAATGAAACATGAAAAGCAAAAGCAAAAATAATAATAAAAAAAAAACAAGCTTACCATAAATACATAATGTTATATGTATTATAAGTTGCATCAGGGTATTTAAGTTTAGGGCTTACAATTTATTAAGAAAAAAAATACATAGTATAAAGTAAGAAAATTAAAAAAACAAAACGAAACTTGAAGCTATTTGAAATGTGTGTCTAAAATTTGCCTTCAAAATAAAAACAAATTGGGCACATTTTGGTCACGGATTTCCATGACCGTCCTCCTCATTATTTTAAAAGTAAAAAAAATCCAGAAATATGAGAACTATTAAGTAAGAAAAACATTTATACTTATTAAAGTCAAGCCAAGCTCCTAATTTCATCCATAAATAGTAAATAAATACAATAAAGAACAGCTCAATTTTTTATACTTTCAAAAAAGAAAAAAACATAAAAAACAATTGAACCATGAAAAGTGTAGCATTAGTTATCGTAATGTATGTATAATTAAATTTTAATGGTACATAATCAAAAAACAAATAAAATCTCTGTTTTTTTAACATTTTAGGATTTTTTTTTTATAGATGTGACAAGAAAAAAAACAAACCCTTAAACTAGTTAAGTTCTTCTAAAGAAAACGCTTATTAATTATAGAAACTGAAGGAAAGCAACTCACTTGGTATATATGTATGTATTTAAAAACAAAAATAAAAAACTATAGGTAAATTTCTTAAAAAATAAAACAAACTAATTTAATAAAATATCTATTAGATAAATATGCATTGTTGGTTGTTTTTATTATTTTTGTTAGTTTCTGAGTTTAAGATATTAAACGAATTGTATAATTAAATGATAGCATATTTTAAATTGTTAAATTTGTTTTTTCTTTAACAAAAAAAAAAAACAAAAAAAATTGATATAAGCAGTGTAGCCTCAAGGTTAAATTCCCTCCGCGTTACCATGAAATTCAGCCCAAAAAAAAAATATATATGGAAATCAAAACAGATTAAAACAATTAATAAACATTTGTTGTGCAAACTATATTAAATGTATGATATCAAGCTAAGACAGCAAAATGTAACAACAACAAAAAAAAATTGAGAACTATTTTAGAGCAATGATCTTTTTTTTTTAAAAAAAAAAAATTAAAAATAATTTAAAAAATTGTATGCATTACACTTTAAGGCAAAACAAGAATAAGTTAATTAGGTTTAAGCAGCTGATCCCCTAAAAGAAAGAAAAGAAAATTATAAGCAAACCATTTCGACTTTATAAAAGCAAAAGAAACATCAAATAAATACAAGAAAACAGAAAATATTTCAAATAAAAAAAAAAAAAAGAATTATTGTATTAAAAGTTATTTCAAAAGGATAACTGAAACAAGGTAAGTAATTAAATTACATTAAATGCCCACCTAAAAATAAAATTCAGCTTAAATTTGGCTTAAAATATCTAAGGAAAAATTCCCCTTGAGCTTCTTTACAATTTAAAATGTGGTAGGTATAATTATAGCCATCATTCGTACCCACTTATTTTAACCATGATTATGATGTGAAAATCATTTTCATAAAGTTTTCTAGCCTGAGCAACTTTAGGTATCTGCCAAATTCCAGTTTCTTTTTTTTTTGTTGTTGTTTTTTTTTTTGTATGTATATAAACATTTTATTGCATTTATATGAGCTGATAATAAAATTCCAATAAGCATGAAAAGAAATAAAAATACTTACGCAACAGAAATAATAACAACAAGGACAAGAATAACAACAACAACAACAACAACAATCAAGACAGTCATGTAAAAAAAAAAAAAAAAAAGAAGCGGAAATAAACTGAAACGAAATAAAAGTCCAGGGTAAATTTGTGTTTCATTCCCAAAAATTCGGTTTCTTCTGCTTCTTCAGTTATCAAAAGGGCAAAGGCAAAAAAAGGCAACTCATACCCTTCATTATCGAGAAATGTTACTACTATTACAATTCTTAATGGCCACTCGACAGTGTATAAATATACATGGATGGCTAAGGGGCGTTCGTTCTTTGTTAAGAATTGTTGGAATAAGTAGGATACTTGTAGGATATTTTGTTAGTTAGCACTTGGATTTACCAACACACACAACCAGGTAAACTTATATATGTATGCATGTAAATCTGTTTTTAGGGTCAAACAACTTTGTGACTTTTTCAATATTCAGTACAGTTATGCATGTGTTTATTATGTGGTCAAGAATGAACTTGTCCCTGTACTGTCCTTTCCAGTCCTGTCCTGTTTTGTCTCTGGTTAGGATGAGTTCGACAACATTGACGCCTACTAAAACAGCTGCCACATTCATAGCCCAAAGTCTTGAATGGTAATGCTCCATATGTGTGTGAGTATATCTGTCTCTCTCTTGCAATGTTGGGTTGCTGCTTCTCTTTTATATACTCCCACAAACATTGCGAACGTCTGTCATTGAGCGCCTTTGGCAATTGTTGTCGTTGTTGTTGTTGTTGTGTATTCTATGTCCATAACTAATTTCAGATAAATGTTCTACTAAAGTGTTGAATACTCACAAACACTTGACACATCATGGATATCAGTTTGAAATGTGCTTTGTGTGTGGGTAAAAAATGAAATTTAAATTAAATTCCTTTTTTTTTGATTATTTAAAAAGTAAAGTGCTTGTGCTTGTTGCCCCATCAACAATTGCCATAAATGGAAAGCTCAACACACAGATCATCAAAGAGCTTCAACGAGTGTCACTTTTGTTGACACCTTTCCACTGTCATCATCTCTCTCTCTCTTTCTAATGCCCCGTTACCGTTATTGTTACCCCCAATTGCATTTGAGGAAAATGTCACAGTTGCAATTTTCACAAACTATAATACAAAAGAATAAAAATGTGCTGGCAACCACAAACTCCTCACTGACTGACTGCCAGAGGATGGCACTTTGTAGGTGAGAAGTATGAAATTGGAGAGGAATCAAAACGAAATTCAACAAACCAACAGACAGTCAGACAAATAACAAACAAACAAATTGGCAAGGTGCTTTTTGTGCCAACAACAACAAACAAGCAAAGGGAAAGTGTATAAATTTCTATTATATTTTTTTTCTCTCTTGGCAGCAGCAGTTGACGCAAATTTGTTTTTAGTGTCAGTTATTTTGATTACAGTCCGAGCATGAAATATACCAATAAACTGTGTGTATTCTTTTGAACTCTATGTGTATATAACTCCAGGCCATGTGAATATTAAAAAATACCATATTTTTCAAAAGACTTTTTTTTTTTTTTGGTCCGATTATTTATTATGGATTTTCGATTAAATGCTTATAAATGCCACAATTATTTTTCAAGTCCCAAACAAATACATACATGAGTATCTAAGCTTCTGTCTGTGTGTGTGTGTGTGTGTGTAAGGATTTGTCTAGGATCGAAAAGAAGCCCTTAAACTCATTGAACCAAAGTGAAATGTATATAAAATATTCCAAATAGCTTAAATAGTTGCAACCTAAAGAAAATATAAATATTTATACATACACACACACACACAGACACACACTAACTCAAAAGCTTTAGATATATTTCAGTTCGTCTCCAATGCCTTTCCAAAGCCAAAAAGCCAAAGCTTCAAGTTTTAAAAATCGCCTTTTCTCCCCGAAAAATTTGCTCGCATTTTTAGCTGACTTAGGTTAAAATGAGAGAGAGAGAGAGAGAGAGAGAGAGATAGAGAATGTTGGGATACAGTCTTGGGGTTATAGACTAAAGAGCAAAGCTTATGGGCATAGTTGGCGGCGGATGATTGTTCAGTTGCGGGTTGGTTTAGGAAAGGATGAAACAGCCAATGCAATCAGGCATGGGTCCATACGGATAACTGTGAGCCGATTCGGCTTCACGCTCAAAAACTTTACGCCCGGTAAACTGCACATATTCCCATAATCTTACCAAAAAACCCCCTGCCCCCGCCCCCGCCACCACTTTCTCGGTCTTTATCCCTTTATGGATATGCACATGAGAGTTTTAAAAACTCCATGGATAGTCGAACTACAAGAACAACTGGAAAAAAAAAAGATGAAAATAAATACCCAAAAGGGTTTTTGTCTTTCTGCTTCATTGCCTTGGTAGCTCATCATCATCATCATCGTCATCATCACAACTTGGCATCCTCTCACATACAACTCATATGCATATGTTTGTATTAGAATGAGTGAGTGTGTTTGTATTTGGTGAGTATATTTTTGACTTTAAGGTATTATTTGTGGGCATGTATTTTTTTTTCTATTTCAATATTTTCATGCTCGGTTGGACGCCAGTAAGTCTCTAAAGGGACTTAAAACAGGACTGACTTTTTCTATTAGATCTGCTACAGTGGAACGAAATGAATTTTTATAAATTAAATTCGAAAAAAATTGCCATTCATATCGAGAATATATTTACATAAAAATATGTAGATTTATAAAAAAAAACAACTTCTGAAAAAAGCTATATACTTTTCTGCTTTAGACTTAATACTTAATTAAACGCCATAGAATTTTTTAAATATTTTTTCTGAACTTATTATTAATTAAACAAAAAGAAATTATTGATTTGATAGAGATTACATTTCCGGCGTAAGCTATACATTTAAATTTATATGGAACCCCAAAAATACCCCCAAAAAAAAGGCTAATTATGATTAGTCAGAATATTTTTTGAAGCCCTAACTTTGAAATTATTAATGCATTTTTTTTTATATTTCCTGGCGCTACAAATAAAGCCAACAATAAAAAATACGAATTCAAATATTTATTTTTTAAATCACTTTAAATCTCAAACGCATTTTGGCTAGTGATTTAATTTAAATATTTTTCCCACTGTCTAAGTCTTTTTTGGCCGGGGTTAAAACACTTTTGGCTGACTTTGTGGTGCATAAAATTTTCAAAATATGTACATATAAATTTAGCAGTATTTGTATAAGTTTTTTTACATGAATATTACCTAGTTATAAATAATTTAAAATATATTTATTTGAACTGAAAGTTTAAGGTCCAAGCTAACTAACTTTTTTGCCTTTTGTCTATCTGCCAGAATATGCATATATCATCTAAACTCCTTTCATTTCATTTCATTTCATTTCATTTTAGTTTTGTTTATTCACTTCTCTCCGACAAGTTCTGACGCCACACAGCCTATCAACAACACCTGACCACATATACATATCTGTATCTGTATTTGTATTTGTATTTGTATTTGTATTTGTATCTGTATCTGAATGTGAAGCGCACGTGTCGCCCACTAAGCCAAACCGATTGTTTCAGCTGTTTCTGTTTCTGTTTCTTCTGGCAAAGTTTTTGCATAATGCGGTCAGTTTGAATAAAACGAGCGAAAAGCACGTCGAAAGTTTTGCACCCAAGCAAAAATGTTGCGGATAATTAATTTAGTTTACTTTTACATGTATCTGAGAATGTGTGCCTTTTGTAGTATCTGAGCTTTGTGTATTTTTCTGCACGTTAGTCTTCTTTACTTTCGCTTTGCCTCTTCCTAACCTAGAGAATTTTTTCTTTTTTCCTTTGTTTTTTTTTGCCCCAATTTTTCTGTTCTTTTAGTTGGTTTCTCTATGCTAAGCTTGCCTGTTTTTCTGTGGTTTTTAGGTCTTTGAATAAAAGTACAATTCATTTGTTTTTTTTTTTAGAGGTCTTACAATAGATTTTAATTTGACAAAAAGAGTGTTTTATATTCCAATATGCTTGGCTAAGCCAAAATGTTTTTAAAAAGTCAGCACTAAAGCATTTTACTAATTGATTGATAGGTTAATTGACGCCAACTTGCCTAGATTGATGACCTATAGTATGTCAAATATACATATATATATATGTAGAATCCTTGGGAGCTTACTAAATTGTGCAACAAAAATCAACCGCATGGTATACATTTTTAACGAGTACAAAACTGAAACAAGCAGCAGTCAAAAAGTTGATTTCATTTACCCTGACAGCATCACAAAACGAGTGTCTTTAACATTCCAAATGATTTCCATGAAGGCCTGTCGGAAGTTCATCTGTTTCCCCCTCTCTTTCTCTCTCTGTCTGAGTCTGATCTATCTGGTTGGTTGGTTGGTTTGTCTGTCTGTCTGCTTGCTTTCACTTTGCCAACAATTACTTATTAATTTTTGATGTCAGTCATCCTTGTCGTCGTCGTCGTCGTCATCTGCTGTTGTGACCGCTCTAGGAAAGCTGACATTATACCAAAAGCATAGCAAACCGAACCGAACCGAACCAAGCCGTTGGTCCTTGTATGTCAGGACTTTGGTTTGACAGTTAGGAAATCGAATTGCATGCTCGTAATCGGACTGCAAAATGGTCCAACCACTGGTACCAAAAACCATCAGCTCAAATGTATAAGTTGGATAACTTGGTTAACTGTCAGCCCGAAATACGCATATCATTCTTCTTCTTATTCTTCTTTTTCTTCTATGTATTCTCAGACTTTAGATGCTGCTTGCCTGATCCGAAAAGAAAACCACAATCAAGTTGACTCCATTGATGCATTCCAAATCCGTTTTCAATGCAGCAGAGGCGTAGACATAGGCAGATATGCAGGACACTACAAACCCTTGTAAAATTTCAAATTTATTGTATGCCTAGGTGGGAAGGAACATAAATAAGTCTGTGATTGGCACTGATGTGCATTTTTACAAAGTTTTCCCCATGGCAATTCTAGTTAAAGTTACAAAATCTGTTTAAAGCGCCATCTTGAGTTTAAAATTGGTATTAATGGGTGAATTTCTTTCTATATAATTGAATTATTTGATTTTATGCCATAATTTCCCGTACAACAGTTTTTTTTTTTTGATAATTCCTTATTCATATATTAAAGTTAAAATTTTAATTATCTAAAAAATTTTAAGGCATTTGAACTTTAAGTATCTCTCTTTGGTTAGACAATTTTTGCTAGAAAATATATTTCTTTTTTTATTTTAAGCCTCTTTCAAAAGGGCAACTTTTAAAACTTCTTAAGCTGTAATTTACTTTAGCAATTCAAGAAACTTGTCCAACTTGTAGGAATTTTAGAGTTTTTTTAACCTTAAAAACTTGATTTCTAACCTTTTAATGGAATTTATCTCATAAGCTTTGCCATTTACCAACAAAACTATAATTTAAATTAAAGTTAAATTGCTTCTGCTTTTTTTTTGCACCCATCTAAAATGAACTCTGAGCAAACTTTAAATAAAGAAAAAGAAGACCAAAAAAAAAACAGAGTGAGCACACAATTGAGTGTGAAAAGGAGCAAAGGCAAGAAAGACAGGAAATTAACCCACATCCACATCAGTCAGAAGCAATAAAAATAAACAAAACCCGAGTTCTGTATGTCTACATGACTTTGCCATTTCAACAATCAGACTTTTCAGACCCGGCCGAACTCTAGGCGACAAGAAGTCACTAGAAGGCGCACAACATGCAAAAATAAAACAGTTACACTTACTAGAATGGAGGCGCCAGGAGGAGCAGCAGAAGTCAGGAAGTTTAGCTGCTACTGCCACTGCCACTGCTGCTGCTGCTGCTGCATGCAACAAATACGCTAAGCCCTCAGATTGTCTTATCGCATCGAATTAGGTGTCTAACCCTTATTTCAACTGCCAGCCAACTCTGACATTTTTACGCTTATTCTTTTTTTTGTGTGTGTGTGTGTATTTATTTTTTTTTTTTAAGGTTGTTTGGTTTTGTGGTATGAGAAGGTGTTGGGTTTATTTTAGTCTCTGGGTCTGTCAAAGTCCTTTTGTTGATGTGCTGGTATGTTGCAAAATATCCTTGCCCCTTTTTGCCTCTTTCATTTTTTTTTTCTGTTTTGTTTCATAGCCAAGTTGTTGACATTTGGAGCATTTTCGGTGTTGTCATTTTGGCGCGCTTATCGCTGATTTGAGTAAAGCAACGGCGACAGACGTGCAAAGTGCGCGACCGAGCCAAGCATTAAATATATATTACAATAAAATGTTTAAATTGTATGAAGCTATTGCTTCTTCTTCTTCTTCTTGCTGTTTTCGCCCTTTGCCTGGGCATTAAAAACCCATAAAAATTGAATGCAAATTGCTGTTGTTGTTGGCCAAAAAAAGGGGAGTCTGAATATGCTTTTGTTTGGGGTGATTAACTTTCTCCCCACTTTCTTTATTTTATTTTATTTCATTTTTATAGGTAAATTGTGGGACTTGACAAAAATACTTGCTGTTTTGAAATGCATGAAGAACTGCGTTGAATACAAATAGGAATTATTATACCATACTTACTTATATAAAAAAAAACATACTTGAATCGGAAATCAGGCAATTTCTAAGATTTTTTAAACCAATTTGATGGGCCATAGATTTCTGCTTGATATAAAAAACTTTAAAAGCTATGTGAAAATCCCTTAACAATTTCTAAAATCTTCTTCACAAATTGTCTTATTTTAATTCAGACAAACTTTAAGAGTGTAAATTGAAGATTCTGCTTTTAAATTAACTTTAAAAGCTATTTGTAAAATTCTGTAGATAAGAATTCAGGCAATAAAACAGATCAATTTCTAGATAAAGCTCAAGATTTTTTAGACTTATTTTTCTAAGATTATAAACAATTTTTTTTAGATAAAATCAGCCAGCAAAAGAAATCCGGCAATTTCCTAAATAAGCCTTAAAATTTTTTATATTATTCTAAAATAATACACAATTTTTTTAACTAAAACCAACCTGCAAAATTGTGTTACATTTTGGCCACAAATTATTTTATTTCAGGCAAAATTTAAGAATGTTTTTCTCAAATTGATGGGCCAAAGATTTCTACTTGGAAATTATAGGAGAAGTTTTGGTTTGCTTAGAAAAAAAAATCAGCCAATTTAGCAAATATATTTTTAAACATATCCCTTAATTTCCTACATTGTTTTAAGAGTATTAAACTTGAGAGTATTTTCTAAATTACTGTCGAAAATAAATAGAAAGGGAGAATGCTTTGCTTGTTTGTTTCTTTTGAGAGCTATTTGAAAATCCATTAAAAAGAAAATGTTCAGGGCTAAAAAAAAAACCGAAAGCGTCCAAGAGGACATAAAAGATTACCCAAGTCAGAAGCCGACTCGCTTAATTGCTTACTAATTGCAACGAAAACATTTTAATCATACGCCAATGCCTCCGAAAAGCCAACCACACAGAGATAAATGAATTTCCATGCTGTGGCGGTACCCGGGTACCTGTTCATGACATGATTCACCCCGTTCCACCCACACACATATGGTATATCCTTCTTCTACATCGTCCTAGCACAACCATTCTCAGTCTCACAATCAGTCGTCGTCAGTCGTATGTGACTGTCCTTGTTGCCTTCATCGTTGTGAATGCGACAATTTTCCCAGCGCTGTTGAGGGAAAAACTTTTCATCTACCTACACACACACACACATACACACACACGTGTGTGTGTTGGAGGCCATTGGATGAAGAGGCTTTGCTTAAAAAGGGCGACGCTGTCCGCCAAACATTTTGTAAGCCAAGCAAAACTTTTGCGTGGCGCTCTCTTCCGCCGGAAGTCGGCAAAAGTGTACGTGGTAAGTGCTCAGCAGTCATCGCATTGCTGTCTATTCCCCATCCTCCCCTTTATAACCCAATTCTCTTTGTCCCACATCCTTGTTGTCGTCATCGTCTCCTTACTGTTTGTTGCACTCGTGAAATGATTTCTTGACACGTTTTTGGGTTGTTTTTAATGCAATCAACTTAGCGGCTGAGAATCCATCCCCATACATATTTTTTTTTTTCTTGGTTTCCCTTTGATTTTATGTTATTTGGATAGACTCTGATTTTGATTTTCATTTTCACTTCTTTTCCTTGTTTATTTTTGCTTTTGCTTTTTACTGCCAACAAATTAGATTTGTTGGCAATTTATGTCCCTTTTTTGTTTTTTTTTTGTTTTTTGGTTGCTGGTTGGAACTGAAACCAGCCAGGACAAGCTGTTTAAGTGCCCCAAAAAATATGCAATAAATTATTTTCATTTCCCTTTTGCCATACACGTGTATATAGAATATTTAAATTATCCATCCAGCCATATGTTTCATTTAAATTTTTGATGCAAATGTGTCCAAATGAAACATTGAAAATGCATTATAAACTAACAAGCAAATGTTCAATTATATTTCTATTTCCAATTCAAATCAATCATTTAATTGGCACTTAATAATTTCTGATGCATCAATTTAGAGCTGCTTAAAAATGTGGCAAAAATAAATATATTTTTAATTGATATTTCACTTGCCACTCAAATATTCATTTCATTTCAAATGTTAAGTATTCGTTAACAATCTTATTAAATTACCATTTGACAGTCACTTTTAGATGAAGTTTAGCCCACAAAACATTTCCTCAATTACAAAGTCTTGTCACAGATCTCATTTCTGTTGTACCTACCTGAAATTTGCATTTTATTTGAATAGTAGTTTCATTTTACTTTTATTCGAAGCCGCATCAACGCATGCAAAATATCCTGCCACTCCGTCCAGTAGATCCAATTGAAACGACAACAACAATAATGATTCTTGTTGGTTGGTTGCTCGCTCGTTTGCATTCCCATCATATTTAATAGGCAGCCACTTTTTTGATGGCTAAAAGTGGCTGCAAAAGCTGAGCAGCAGCAGATCGAGGAGTGGGAGCTGAATCACCTGAATCACCTTAGTCCAAACGATTTTGGTTGACGTTGACTGGCAGTTATTATATCGCATCATTTGAACAAAATGGCCGCACATGCAAAGCAAACCAAATGTGAATACAGCGGGCATAAAAATGCCAGAAACACAACGAATCCAACACTGAGAACCCAAAACTCATTTTAAAAATACCTACTGCTTACCTACCAACAACCTAAAAATGTATTTTACACTCTCATATATGGCAAATAACTCGAGCTAGGGAAGTTTACAAAGTTTCAATAAAATTGGCAAGGGAAATCCAATACAAAATGTACTCTAAAAAAAAGCATAGCGATTTTATTTTATTTATTTTGTTTACAGAACTAATTAAATTAAAATTTTTAAATTATTTTTCCAAGTTTTGGTTCTCTAAATTTTTTTCTGATTTTATTTTATTTTATTTTCGGTAGTCTCAATTTTTTTTTTGGTTTTTTGTTTTATTTATTTGTGATTTATCACATCGGTTCATTATAAAATATAAAATAAAGCAAATAAACTTAAAACTTAAAAAGAAAATATGTAAAATTATTAGAAATTCTTGTAAAAATTATTTTAAAAAACCGTATGCATTTTATTCAGTTTTTAAAATATTTTCTAAGCCTTTTTAATTTTTTTGGGACTTGAAACTGGAAAAGTAATTATGTAAAATGATTGAAAATTGTTGTAAAAATTATTAAAAAACTGTATGAATTTTATTCAGTTTTTAAAATATTTTCCAAGCCTTTTTTAATTTTTTGGAACTTGAAACTGGAAAAGTATGTAAAATTAATAGAAATTCTTGTAAAAATTATTAAAAAACTGTATGTATTTTATTCAGTTTTTAAAATATTTTTTTTAATATTTTCCAAGCATTTTTAATTTTTTGGAACTTGAAACTGGAAAAGTAATTATGTAAAATTATAAGAAATTCTTTTAAAAATTATTGAAAAACTGTTTGCATTTTAATCAGCTATTTTTTTCAAGCTAACCTCGTATTGTATTTCATTCGTTTTATTTTTGGAGTGGGCCTGTATAAAGAAATAGAAAGCAAATACTCAAAAAGAAACAAACGGCAGCAACAGCAGAAAAACACAAAAATCAAATGAAATTTAACTCAACCAATGGAATAAAATAAAATAAAAAATATATATATATATAT
>JAWNPY010000066.1:0-19831 GCA_035078625.1 Scaptodrosophila scaptomyzoidea
ATGCATATTAACACAGTTTATCAAGTATATTTTGTGATTCAATACCAAATGTCACCAAAATCTTTGAACTTTGAACTTTTTTCATGACATTTCAATAAGACTTAAAAATTCGGTTGTGGGCACCCTTTTTTTTGACTATTTATCACTTTGAGGACTTAAAACATACTGTGGCTAATGTAATTTAAATGAAAGCTTTTCAAATTAAAGCATCACTCGAATTTTTGCGTTCACAAAGAAGAAAATCAATTTTACTGCTCTCAATTGCATCAATTAAAAGATGTTTGCTGAAAAAGGTGCCAATCCGAAGAAACCATCAAATCGCGACTGCAAGTCAATGAAAAGCGCAGTCCTGACTTTTTAAAGGTTAAAAAAAGTGGCCAAAGTAGCCGCGGCACAACATCGGCCAAACCATCGACTAACCGCGTTAAGCCATCAGCTCCAGCCAAACCATTGGCTAAACGTGCCAAGATCGCAAATAAATAAAGCTTAACATATTTTTTTTTTTTAAATCAATTAATTTCTATTTTTTCCCACATCTGCGGTGATTTTACTTCATTTTTTTTTCGTTTTTAGCTGATTTTTTAATGGTGCCCACAACCGACCCTAAAAAATTTTTTTGTCAAAAAATACTAAATTACTAAATTTGCAATAACATTTTTCTAGTCAACGGAAAAAATTTAATTCCTTCAAAAGTAGTTTCGTAAGGTCTGTAGCTTTCCACATTCTAAGATTTCTAGAAGTCATGAGCCAAAAACGAAGTGGTGCCCACAACCGACACATTTCCCCTACATTTATTTCCATTTTTTCAATTTTTTTTAATCTTTTGTAAAATAAAGAAAAAGAAAATCTAAAAAACTCCTTTTTTCAATCCAATTAAAGCCAGCAATTTGATTGAATTTTTTTAAATTATATATAGTTCTTATAGGCACATTTATTTCCATATTTTCACATTTTTTTTAATCTTTTGTAAAATAAAGAAAAAGAAAATCTAAAAAACTCCTTTTTTCATTTCCAATTAAAGCCAGCAATTTGATTGAATTTTTTAATAAATTTTGGTAGACTTAAAACCTAGGGGAATATTCAGTTTTAAAAACCTTCTTCTTATTCATCTCATTTCATTACATTTGATTTGCTTTCTTTCTGTCTTTCCAGCAAGATGGGCTCGAAGAAGCGTCCTAATGTGGCCGAGCGTCTGCATCGCTCTACCACCAGCGCTGCCACAGCAGCATCGGTGGCAGCAGCTTCAGTAGCCGCCACCAGTTCCACTTCAGGAGCGGCAAAGAAACGCGCTGGGACGGCGACAACGACGACGACAACCAGTGCAATGGGCATGGCCCGCAAACAGACATCTTCCGGTGGTAAACAACAGCAACAAAAGTCTTCGACCAAAGCAGCAGCAACAGCAGCTTCTGCTGCTTCCACTGCTGATCCTGAGCCATTGGCAACAGGCAACAGCAGCGAAGACAAAAGAACCAAAGTTGAGGCCAAACGAAAGGATTTCAAATTAGATACAATTCCAACAACAACAGTCACTGCCATGACTAACAACAACAACAACAACAGTTCAAGTGCCTCCACCTCCACCAAATCACCAATTCAAAATCAATCATCATCTAATTACAAGCCCACAATAGATGAAAAGAATGAAGATGGCAAGGCAAGGGCCATTAATAAAATGTTAAAGAATCTCGATATTAAAATACATGGATTTGATAATCTATTGCCCAGTGGCGAAGAACGTTTAAATGAGGGCCTAAAATCTTCCATATCAGAGAATGTTAAAACTAAATCACGTGCGGCGGCTGTCAAGGTAATTGCCAATATGAATCCCACTAAATCACAGCCCGTTAAACGTTCAAGACCCAGTACAACTGGCTCAGACACAACAACAACAACAACAGCAGCAGCAGCAACAACAACAGCTCCAGAACCAATTAAGGATCAAACAGAATCTCAAAATGTTCCAATAGGCAAGCCAAATCGTCAACAAACGGCGACAACAGCAGCCACTAAAACAGAAAATGTCAAAAAAACAACAACCGCCAAAAAGGCCAAATTAAATAGCAATAAAACAAATAATAATAAGGAAAAAAAAACTGGCGAATCTTCTTCGTCAAGTAAAAATGCCAGCAAAACGATCAAGGAATCTAATTCGCCTGTGGTAATTCCAGAACCAAAAGAACCAACAACATCAACAGCAGAAATTAGTAAATTACCCGACTCCAATACTGAAGTAGTTCAAATGGATATTGAGGAAATTGTTATAAATCCACAGCAGGCAGACAAACAAAAGCCCAAAATAAAATATACCAAGACTTCGGCAGCCAAGGCCAGATTACAACAGGCACAGGCCACTAAGCCGGTTCAGTTGAGTGGTTCCAAAGACATCTATGATTTCAAATCGGGCTCCGAAGATGAAGAACCAATTAAAATGGTATTACCTTCGTTAAAGGAATTGCGAGAGTTCTCCGATGAGGATAATAAACCGCTCAAGACCCTAGAAATTCAAACGGACGAGAAGCCCAATCCCAAGGAGGAGAAAACAGAGGAAAAAGAGCCCAAGAAGTTGGAAGAAAGTAAGCCAGAAGACAGTCCAGCAGTTAAGAAACAAACCAAAGCAATAACAAATGTGGCAATCAATAGTCCCACAATTGCCAAACGTGGCCAAAAGAAAGGCAAATCATCTGTTACTCCCCCAGCAGCTGCTGCTGCACCACCGCCAACCTTGAGCAGTGATTCTTCGGCAGAAAGCAGTGACTCAGAAGATGAAAAGAAACTGAGCAGTTATGGAACCAAACGCCATCGTATGGCCAGCTTAAATGCCTTGGCCAAAGTGCAGTGCCTCTATGAGAATGAGTCACGTACAGCTCATGAATTGGGCCTATCCAAGGCGACACAGCAGCCACCGCGTATAAGAACTTTAGATGGCAGCGATGATGATAATAAGGAAGCCTCTCCAAAGACCATGACCAGTGGAGTGGACATAGAAATGGGCAAGCAGCAATCTGAGGAATTAGAAGAAGTAATTGCGGTAGTGGAAACTAAGCGAGAATTACGCAATGTGCAAGGTGGACGCGGGGTGGGCAAACATTGGGAATTTGATAGCGATAGCGAGCCGGAAGAATTGGAACGTCTCAAGGTTTTGACAGCGGCCAAAAAGAAGAAATTGCAAAAGAAAACGCCCACCAAGAAGCAGCAGCAGCAGCAGCAACAAGTTGAAACAGAAGCCGATAAAAAGGTCATTGAACCCAGCAAAACTTACAAGAAGACTAAACAGAATGCCAAAACCAAACGAGAAGAGGATACCGATGAGGAAACCAATCCAGCTGGCCCTTCCACCACCACCAAAGCCAAGGCACCCAAACAATTGCCCAAGAAAAGGAAAAGCGCTTTTACCGAAGAACTTATTGGTGATTACAAGGGCATCTTGGCACGCAAGCGTATGGCTAGTTTAAATGCCAGTGCCATTGTGGCGGCCACTTATGAGGTAGAACGTCATTTGGATAAGAATTTGGCCAGCGATTGCAGTAGTTTTGAAAGTTTCGATGAATCCGAAATGGCTCATTCACAAGCGACAACAACGCCCATTAAACGTTCCAACAACACCAAGGAAATTACAAAATCTACACAAACTGCTTTGGAAATAACAATTAAAAAGGAACCCAAAGAGTTGCCCAATAAACCACAATCAAATATTATTGAAGAGAGCAACGATTCCAAATACTCCAAAGAGACCAAGGAGACAAATACAGATACAACAATAACAACAAATTATCGTGATTCAAGCAGCACCAAAGATAACAAAGATTCCAGTCGCCCCACTTCTTCGAGTGTGGTTATTGTCCAGGACACTGATGTTACCATCACTGGCGTCTATGTGAATGCCACCAATGGCGCTGGAGGCCAAGAGGCCTACTGTAAAATGCAATATCGTGTTCAGTCCAGTGTAACCGAGGAGCGCGTCTTAAGGCCCAGTTCCGTAGAGCCACCCAAATCTTATACACCCCTGAGTGCTTTGTCGAGTATGTTGCCACCAGGTGCTAGTTCCAGTTTAAGTGAAGGTAAGTTAAGATGAAGATTTTTGACCACCTTTCCATTATGATGAACTCTTAAACTTAATAAGATCGAATCCTCCTACTTCAATATTACGTAATATTCAAATGATCACCGAAATCATTTTTTTATTTCTTTATTCCCCTCTCCCTATGTAACGGATCGTAACACTTTTAAATACCCCCCACCTCCTTCTGTCAATGTTAGTTATCAACCCAGTGATCACCCTTTTACTTGAACGCTCCTTTAAGCTCCTTTATCTAATTCATTTTCCTTTTGTAGCTCACAGTTCACCGCCTTTGCCCCTGCCCACGGCTGCAGCCTCGGCTCTGCATCATCCTGCTCATATAATGGCCTCGGGTGAACCTCTGTCGGCCAGCATGTATCATGCTCCAGATTTGGGCCTGCACACCGAGCACGGCCCACCCGATCATCATGGTCCGCCGCCGCCCTCTTATGCAGCCGCTGCAGCTGCTGCCGCCGCTGCTGCTGCCTACCATGCCCATCAGTTGGCACCTGGAGCTGCCGGTGTCCTGCACATGCATCATCAGCACCAATATGCGGCACATGCCGTGCATGCCCATCATTACCAGCAGGCGGCTGAATATCATGGACCACCGCATCATTATGGTGGTCCGCCGCCACCACCACCGCCACAGGGGCACTACGGTCCGCCGCCAGTGCCCGTGGCTGTGCCACCAGAACGCTGCGACGTGGGCTCTCCGCCGCCTTCGTATAGGGCCAGTGCCTATCCACCACCGCCGCCAGGTGGGCCACCCAACCCTAGCCACCCCATGGCCACATTGGGTGGCGGTTCCAGTGCATTTTGCGCACCTAATTTGCATCATCATCAGCAACAGGCGCCACCACCGCAACCGCCGCCATCACATCATGATCCAAGTGGTAAGTAAGCCAAAACATTTATTTGTCTTGCAGCCACAGAGACTTTCTCTCATTTGGATGAAAAATTGATTTACACTCCCCAATGAAATAAAAAAAAAAAACAACGTTGATTCTCTTTCTATACCAAGCAAATAAAAATCAATTTCTAACCAAATGTTTAAAGAGAGCGCGTCTCTAAGGCAGCACAGTGGTTGAAAAAATAGTACCTTTATACATTGAGATATTTCCAATGATTACCTTGAAGGAATTATACGATGGAGTTAACATAAAAATAATATTAAATAGGTAACACATATTTTTAAAGGATCAACATTATTGAAAGATTAAGCTTAAGTAATTAAAAATTTCGTGGGAACTTTGAAAAATTCTTTAAAGTTCTGAAGTGCGTTGTGATTCGTAAAGTTTTCGGGTTGATTATGTCGTAATTGGTGTATCATCAACGGATCACTTTATGGTGAGGGCTATAAAAAAAACAGATATTCCAAAGGGCCTCCTGGTTTCAGTTAAAAATCTTAATTAATGAAATAAAAAAATACAGTTTTTCTAAAAGAGTCTCAAATAAACGCGTATAAAATAAAATTTAAAAGAATTAATACCTATAAATATTAAGAAAAATAAGGATCTCGACGAAAGTTTCTACTTTTGAATATTTTGCTTAAATGTTAGGAATAATTTCATATTCATATGAATTATTGTCTTGTTGACTTGTTTTTTTTAACTTGGAATACTTTATATTTAATGGTTTTGAATTATGATACTTTTCTATGTATGCTGCGAACCACTGTGCCTATTTCGGGGCATTGTCATTTGCACTCTGCTGCTATTTGCTTTGGCATATTATTAGCGATGTGGCCAAAACGACCTAAAAAATGGCGCAAAACAGTTATCATGCCCCACCATTCTTTAGGAGGAGCGTCAGGAAGAGTGTCCTGGGGGATGAAGACAAGAAAATCAAATGCACAAGGCAAGGGACAGTTTTGTGTGTATAGAATAGAAGGAGAATGGAAGGCACACATCCACACAAATACTATATAGAAGAATCTTATATAGAAATGGGTAGAGTTTGCCGGCATATGAAAGCAAAAAAAAAAAAAAAGAATCATTGCATACGCTTAGGCGCGCGCACAATAAAAGTTCCTCTCGGCTTGGCATAGTTTGTTGTTGTTGTTGTATGTAAGCCGGAAACTGTAAGCAGGCAAACGGCAGCTAACGGAAACGCAAGACCAAAATGTAAGCAAAAAGTAAACACATATACAAATATACACACATACATACATACATTTATAGAAAGCACAAAAGCTGCTGCTGCTGCTGCAGCTGCTGCCACCGCGACGCGACGTGACGACAGTTTGCCTTAGCCAGTCAGCCAGTCAGCCAACCTCCATTGATGTCATTTACCTTTTGCAGCTGGCAAACACACACATATATACATACAAATATATATATATATAAATACTTATGTATATGTATATTCCTCACAGAGACTCACAGCTGCAAAGTGTGCTACGAAAAATTGCATATTGCAAAAGTTGCTCTCCCCATTTCATTTTTTTATACTTTTTTTTTTTTTTTTATTTACATATGCAGATGTCCATGTTAACGAGACGACTATGAAGAAGATGAAGTTGTAGATTGTTTGGAAAAAAATTGTGCTAGATTTATAATCTGAATATTTGTTAGATCGTTAGATTTGGCACCAGCCAAATTACTATATAAATAAAGGATATTTGTACTATTTTAATAGGTTGATTTCAATCATCAAGATTTTTTTATTTTATTTTAAGAAATTACCTAATTCCAAAGATCCTGGTCCCAATTTAAGATTTGTCAATTATATTATAATTTTACTTGATTATTTGAGAAAGAAATCCCAATCCTTTGCTAAACTAACCTATTCTGAATTGAATTTCTTTAATCGAAAGATAATATTGAGAGCTTCCCAATATCCTGAAGTGTGCTGGCTTTACTGGATAGTGGTTACTAGGTTATAGGTCAAAGGGACAAATTGGTATATTTTATTTATTTATTTTTTTTTTTAAATATAAAAACTTTATCCCTGATTTCATGACTTTATTTAAGATTATTTTCCCCAACCATCCAATCATTTTATTTATGTGGCTAAATCCTTACTGCTTCTTGTCTTCTTTTGTCGCCTGTCTCCGTCCGTCCGTCTGTCCGCCTGAGTGTTTGCACTTTACGCTGCCTGACAGTTGATAATTCATTAGCACATGTTCTATTTGACGTTCGTTCAGCCATGTTGACACACACACACACACACACACGTGGGCTAAAACGGTTTTTTTTTCGTGCCGGCAAAAATATTTCAAAGCAAAAGAGAGAGAGAGAGAGAAAAAGAAAGAGAGAGGGAGAGAGAGAGAGAGAGAGCAGTGCAATATTGCAGCAGCCCAGAGAGTCGAGTCAAGTTGTGAAAAGGATTTTGGCGTTGCCTTTTGGCCGCATTTTCTTCTTTTTATGTGTGTGTGTGTTTATTTTCCATTGTTATTTTTGCAGAAGATGCTGCTGAGTTTGCTTGCCATTGGCGAGCGCAATTTTTAGTTGAGAATTTTTTTCAGTGCGCATTTGGACGTCGTCGTCGAAAGAATTGAAAATAATTGAAATTATAATAAAAGCGCATTGCGTATACGAGACGCGTGTTGATAATAATAACAATAATAATAATAATATTACTTGTTGTTGTTTCGGTTGTAAATAATGTCGCGTTTGTTTTTGTTTTGGTTTCGGGCTTAATTCGTTTCGGTTCGTGTCGAACAACAGCAACAAAAATAATAAATAAAAATAATACAAATAGCAATGAATGACAATTATTGTTAAACTCATTAGGTTTTGCATTTTTTTTGTTGTGTTTTTGAAATTGAAAAAATCATTTGATTTTATTTTTTTTGCTGTGTAAGTTTAATTAAATACACAATAAGAAAAAGACAAGAAAAAAAACCACGCCCCTCCTGTAAATCTAATAAATGTTTAAATACGGTTTCCTTTTCTTTTTTTTTTAAATTAAATGCCGGCCGGTAAACCAAATCGAAACCCAACCCAAATAACAACAAAAACAACAAACATTTTCAATTCCTTCCTCGTTTATCCTCTTTCTCGCTCTCTCTCTCTCTCTCTCTCTTTCTTAGTCTTGTGCCCTGGCCACAAATCAAATTAGTTTTGCGTTTTTCCAGTTAAATTTAATTGCAACTGATTTATGAACATTGCAGTTGTTTTTTTTTTGTTTCCAAGTAAAAATGGAAAAATAAATAAATAAAAAAAGAAATGGAATAAAAAACTTACAAACGACAGACAACATTACACACACACACACACAGTCGCACAGAAAATGCTTAGAAGCCAGGCGACAAATTTGTCAATATCAATATGCATTTATGTAAAATTCTTTTAGTGTCGATATTCGTAGTATTTTGGTTTCTATCATAAAGAATTCATACATAGGCAGAGACTTCTAGTTCTCCTTTATGGTTCAACAAGGTGGTAAAAAACCAAATTTAATTGCTTATATATTGTCTGCGTTTAGAGATATTTGGGAATACTAAAAATACTACCTATTATGAAAAGTTTAAGGAAAGCCATAACTGCTAAAATTCTGCATGAAAAGCCATTTCAAATATGGAGAACTGTCTTACGATTTAAATATAAGCTACAAGTTTTCTAGGCTATATAAACTGATTCAAATTTAAATTGATTGATTCAAAATTGTAATGAGAAAAATCGGAAAAATTACTAGTTTTGTTTTTAAAAATCGGAAATAACATTTATTTGAGATGATTTTGGATTTTCAATAGTTGAAATCATAAAATAATTGAAAAAAAAAAAGGCTTAAGTTTGTAAATTCCCCAAGAATAAATATAGAGCATATTTTAAAATTGTTTTATGTATTTTGAATGTTGACTCAAATTGTGGCAAATTATGACAATTTATCACCTACATCAACAATAAATAAATAATTGCTTTTTTCACATTTCCATGTTTGAAATTAAATTTATTTGTCGCCTGGATAATTGTAACTGTCTTCGGTTGTAGCCGCTGCTGCTGCTGTTGCTGTCAACATTCGTCGTCGGTTGCAGTCGCGCCTTGACTTTACTTATATTTTTGGCTCTCTTTTTGTATTTTGCTTTTTTTATTGTTTTTTTTTTCGTTCTCTCAGAATATCTAAGATATTCTCTTGTACTCTGGCAACATCTTTCTTTTTAGAGAGTTAGAGAGAGAAAGAGAGCGCAAGAGAGAGACTAACGGCATACAATTCGTTTTGCTCATTGTCATCAGTTTTATTTTGTTTTTATTGCTAATTTCTTGTAAGAATTTTCTTGAACAATTTTTTAGCTTTGTTTTTGTTTTGTTCTTTTGTGTTTTGCGCGCTCTTCGCTGACAGCGACGACAGCTGCTGTTGTTGCTGTTGCAATTTCTGTTACTGTTGCGGTTGCCAAGTGCAGCAGCAGCAGCATCATCATCATTGTTGCTGTTGTTGCGGTTTATGTTGCCCCTGTTTTTTTTTTTTTTTTTGTTGAAAAGAAGTCGATTCAGGCAACTCTCGGACTCGTTTGCAATGTGTTTTTGCCATTGTTGTTGTTGTACCATCTATTTACAACTTTAGTAACAGATTTTCTTGTGGTTCTTTTTTTTTTCTTAAACCATTTAACGGTGCTTCTTTCAGAGACAATTTCCCCCTGCTCTGCTCTGTTCTGCTCTGTTCTGTTCTGTCATCATCCTCCAATCCCAGTCTAGCTATTTGTTAGCTCTTAAGTGTTATCAGCTATCTGAGTGTGTGTGCTCCACAAAATAATAATAATAATAATAAACGACGACAACGGCAATTTCATCTGTCCAAACTTGCCACAAGAGAGACTGAGAGAGCGAGAGACAGAGAGAAAGAGAGAGCAAAGAAATTCAAAGATGTAGAAAGACATCAAAGTGAAAAATTTCCTCCATTTTTCGTCACCCATTTTTGAATTTAGGCCACAAAAAAAAAAAAAAAAAAATGTCAACGTTGGTGTCCCAAAGTGGCAACAAAATAAAAAAGAAAAAACTGAATGCAACCAGCAGTAGCAGCAACTTTGTTGAATGGCAAAATGCATTTACGATGAGTTTTATATGTTGCCCCATTTCACTGGCAAATTTGCGTTCAGAAAAATAACCTAAAATGACACATAAAAAAGCTTCAATGAATTTTTAAAAATGTTCAAACTGGGTGGTCTTTTCATTATGTATTATTAGTGCAACAATATAAATGAATATAGACAAATTTTTGAATGCATTTTGCTTGTACGAATATTTTGGAAATGAGTTTCAAAGAGTTTACAAAAAGGAGAAATATATTCTAAGAATTAACCAAATTATTACTCCCTTATGCTCCGACCAAGGAAATATATACAACAATTTTTATGTGGCATAAAAGAAATTTCTCAAAAATTCGTAGCAGCTTTAAAAAACGGAATTATATGTATTTTTGGCGCTTATTTCTATTTAATAAAGATCTTAGAAAAATCAGGGAATAAACATTCCGTATATATCTGTTTCGCTAACAATATTAGGTTTTTGGGTACGCTAAAATGTAAATGTAAAGCTTGAAAGCCTGTAGTAATAAAAGAACTGCAATTTCTTTGTATTGAATATTTTAAGCTAAAAATATTAAGGCTTGTTTATTGAAATATTAATTAATATTTAAGCGACGATTGATGAAATTTATAAATAGCTAAAAAGACCATTTATATTTATATATATTCCTGTTCTATTTATATAAAAACCATGATCCATATTCATATTTATTACAGTATTTCTCCCACTGATTGAGTTGGGCAGTTTAAAATGGTTCGATTACAGATTCTGCTGCTCCTTTTATAACAATCCACGCATATCCTTTTGCCCAGAGTCAACAATGAAATCGAATTTGCATACAATAACAAAAAACAAGAACAACAACAACAACATTGCACTCTACAATTTTGGTTATTCAGTACAGAATTTCCTCCTTTTATTTTTGGTTTCTTTTTTTTTTTGGTCAAGGACATCAATGCAGGCAGGACACGCATTTATGTACCATATGCCTCATACGAATTTTACGGTTGTTGCATATTGGACTGGTCGGTGTGGTTACTCGATTTCGCCTGTTGACACTGTGGCCAGGCATCAATTGGGTGAAAATTTGTGGAATTCAGTTCAGCTGAGTGCGTTTTGAGCACAGTTGTTGTTTTTGTTGTTGTTGGGGAGGCGGCCCACAATTAAATGCTTAGCTGTGTGCGTGCGGCTGCCCCAACAGCAATTAACAGGCCATTTGCCAAACATTAGTTGCCTTGATTAACATCGCACGGCGCACATAACAAGCAATCCATGGAAGCAGAACGATTTGATGCCCTAAAAGTCAGAGAGTTTAAGGATAAAATCCCATTTGACACGCAAAGTCAGCCGTCAAAGTATGAAAATCAGCGTGCAAATGTGTGATATGTTCAAGTGATTTGTTTAGGCCTAAATTAAATCCCCAAACAATTTAGATTTTTTTGTTGAATTCTTTAGATTTTAATTGAAAATAAAAAAAACCTTTTACTGACTGCAATTCCTGCGATTGTCGTCATGGTTTAAAACGAGAGACCTTGACATTTTTAAGCTTGTTTGCATGTGTCGCCGACATTTCATTTACTTTTTTTTTTTTTTTACCATTGTCCTTGTCAGAGCGACCTCGTCGGCGACTGAGTTCGCGTCCTTACTTTTTTTTTTGTTGCTTTAAGCCCACAGCCATGAAATATGATTTTATTATTCTATTTGTGTGTGTGTATGTTGCTGCACTTTTTTTTTTCTTTCGTTTTTTCATTGTCATATGCAAAACAAGAAAGATGAAATAAAAAACAACTAAAAAAAATACAATCCTTCTGTCTTAATCAACATCCAACATAGTCAAACAAGTTCTGCTGATCCGCTTTTATATGTATATATAAAAAGAAGTAAAGTGCCTCAACAACAATTGGCAAATAACAAAAGGTCGACTATTTTAATTCCTTATCTTTTTCGATCTTGAACTTAAGACAAATAAATCTCGTTGTTTCTCAAATATAGACTTTTCTTTCTGGGAGTCTTAAAAAAGAGAGAGAGAAACTCCTTTGCTTTATGTTCTTCTTCCGGTTTCTTCTACTGTTAACATTAAAAAGACTCTGATATTTGCCATAAACTAATCACTAAATAAAAAAATAATCTAAAAATGAAAATGATAAAAGGTCTTTGATAAGCATTTTAGAGAGTTAGTTCTTTGTCATTAAGCTTTAAAGATCAAATTCAATAATTTCGTTGACTGAAACATCATCATCATCATTATCATCATATT
Source organism: Scaptodrosophila scaptomyzoidea (assembly GCA_035078625.1). Classification (NCBI taxonomy): domain Eukaryota; kingdom Metazoa; phylum Arthropoda; class Insecta; order Diptera; family Drosophilidae; genus Scaptodrosophila; species Scaptodrosophila scaptomyzoidea. The sequence goes on from JAWNPY010000066.1 coordinate 12,287, forward strand.
AGCCGAACTGTTTCGAATTGTGGAGCGAGAAATACAACACGTCCACTTGTCAACGCCACGACACTCTACTCTGCTCTGCTCTGGTCATGATTCATGAATTTGAATACAAATTTGTCAGCCACTAACAACAACAACAACAATTTTTAAAGACCAAACAGGGGGCGTCAACGGCTACCGTCAGCCAGCCAGCCATCCAGCCAGCCAGCCAGTTGAGGTGTAGACATTGTTCGAAGCCACTTACGGTGGCCAGTCAGACGACATATCAACAAAAACAAAAATGATTTATGCCAACAGTTTCTATGGCTAGGAGTTAAGTTCAACGCTGATCGATCGTTCGAACAACAACAATAACAACAACAATTCGAATTGGAACCTGACAACAATTTGGCCTTCGGGCCATATAAAATCATAAATCAATAATCAAATTTATATATGGCCCAGTTTGATCTGGATGAACCATTTTTATTATTTTTTATTTCATACATTTACACAAGGATATGTTTGATATGAAAACCGGAATTTCCACTTATCCTGTCAACGACAACTGTTCAAAATATCTGTTTTTCTCGGCCTTAAAAAATATTACTTTAATTCAAACTAAATAAAGTGAAGAGATTGGAGTGTTCTTACCAGAAGAAATAAATTAGGGGGTCAATGGAGATAATGAAATGGATTTTATTATATTTTAAACTTGGCAGATTATTTTTCAATATGCAAAAGTTTTAACGATCCAGATCAAAATAAAGTAATAATACATGGAAAAATCTTTTGTGCAGCTGCCAATCCATTGGAACTGGAACCTTTGAAAAATCTTTCTTACTGACCTTAAAAGCATATAATTTTGAATATTCTTACCAAGTTATTTCAATATCTTCCAGCTGAGAATATTTAGATGCCTGGATATTGAGGGAATATGAATAATGTTCAATCTGCTCTGATAAGAGTAGGAATTATCAGTAGATCTTTGAGAGATTTATAGCATTCCAGTTCAGTAAATAATAAAAATTAGAATGAGTTTTCTAAAATGCTTCTATCCATTTCATTATCTCTTATTTGATAGAATTTAACATGTTTTTTTTTCTGTAGAAATAATATGATTTAAAATATATCTAATCAAATTGTTTATATATGCTTACCGGCAATATTCATAAAGATTTGGTCTATTTGCCGTATCTTTATGAATCGGAGGAATCTGGATAAAACCAAACATAGCCAGTCCCAGTTCCAATCCCAACAATTTGTTGTTAAAGTAGCTAAATCATGTTGATAATAGAGAATAGCAATACATTTAATGTTGTTAGAAGATTTCAGACTTACATTGGATCGGCGTTTTTGTTTAATCAATAATTCTTGAAAATCGAAAGCGAGACCCAGCATTATTACATCAACTATGGTTTTACACGTTAAAATCATGTTCTCTCTCAACGACAGAGTTCTCAGAATAAAGCTCCAAATGTTAAACGTAGTTATTCCAAATGTCAGAGCAATGAATTTCATAAAGATGAGCTTGATCAATAGAGCACTAAAACGCCAGGCTCCACTTGTAAGCGGAATATGGCGTTGCATATAAATCATCAGAGACAAAATGAAAACAACTGCCGTCCAGTCGGGATCAGTTAAATATAAGGGAAGCCCATAGAAATCCTTATGCATACTGGGTACGAAAAATATAGTGCTAACAATGGTAAGAGCAAATAGGCCAAACTCCATAATAACATTGGGTTCATGCATTTTGATTGAGTTTTTTTTTGTTTATATTAGTTCTAATGAATAATTTTGAAAACTTTGTGACAAAAATTACTGTAATGTTTATGGGTTATTAAGTTTTATCGGAATACTGCAGTGTGTATGTATTTGTTTAAAATTGTGTGATGTTTATTTGGATAATTTGATTGACAATGATGTGAATACGCCAGTTAACTTTGATTTGATCTGTTTTGGTTTGTTTGCAAATAATCCTTTAGATATTGTTGAAAATAATTCAAATTCAATAGAAAATTTGACTCAAAGAAATTATTTTTTTGGAAGTCTGTATATTTACCAAGGCATTTCAAGTATGAAACAAAAATATATACGAATAGCTTCGCTACTTTAAAATTGAATAATTTTGATTTGCCTTATCCGATTTTGACAATCAAACCAGTTTTAGAAACTTCAATCTATTTCATTTTAATTATGAATAATTGTTGCGCTTTACATCCAAAATAATCGTTCAATTGTGAATACGTGAATTTCGTATCAAAAAAAATTCGGGCAGAAAACGTTGCCATCCGATAAAAATATTTTTTCCAGTTTATATCTCAAAGTTGAAGATTATTGACGACCTTAAAGCCAACATTCATGTCGAAATTGACACTATATCACCAGAAATGCTGGCCAATGGTCAAAAAAGTCGAAAAAGAGGTGGTTTTTATATGACCAATGGTGGCGGTCATTTGATCGATTTTATTTTCAAAAAGTGATGTTAATCAAATTAAATGAATCATATTTAATAAATTATCTTAATTTTTTAAAATCGGCTAAAGCATTCCTAAATTATTCAATTTTAAAGTAGCGAAGCTATCCGTGGCGCACCTTGTATATATATATATATATATTTATATATGATAAGAAATGATTAATTTTATGGATAGAATTCATTAAATAGATGCATTGGATTTTTTCGAATAAAAGAGAAATTTTATAAAATATACTTCGGTTCCTACTTAGTTTTTTACACAATTATTTGAAATTTCAGTAAGTGTGATAAACAAATTGTACAATCTAGTGTAATACTTTGGTTATGACATAAGCTCTATTTGTCATTTACTCCAATCAATTGTAACTATATCTTTAATGATCACGTCATCGTTTGTGTTTTGATATTACAATTTAATGCCCTTAAGTGCTAAGCTACTTGCAATTATTGCCTGCTGATGCGATGAGTCAGGAGTAGAAATGTGTGTTTAAATTATTCATATTATGGGGAATATTTCCTTGCCTTTCCAACGACTACGCATAAATTTTATGTTGGCTAACCTGTTGTATTGGTAAATATTGCCAAGTATTTTAGTCTCATACCACATCATCATCATCAGTAGGTATTATTATTATTATGGGTATCATTTGGCGCAACGCCCACCATTTTTTTTTTTTTTTTTGTTTTCTGGTGTCGATGTTGATGTTGATGCCTTCGTCGTCATCAGTTCATTTTCCCGTAGGCGTCGATAATTGTTCTATTAGGCAAATGAGTGCAACTAACTGGCGAGAAGCAGGAGCAGCAATCAACTAACTGCCTACCAGTTCAACCAATCCAAGCCATCAGGCTGGCTATATGTATGTATATTTTGTGCCCTTGGTCAAGTCAATTGATGTGTGTTGTTGCTGTAGCTGTTGCTGTTGTCGTCGCCAACTTCATTGCATGTTGCAATTTTAATGCCTCCTCCTGTGTGTGTATCTCTCTCACTCTCTCTGTCTGTCTGTGGATTGGGTCGTTAGGCGCTGAAATTGCCAGTTCCTGGGCTAAAATTGTTGCTGCTGTTGATTTCGTATGTATTTGTGTCAAGGGCAGCTGCCACAGCTGTTGCTGATTCACTCCATCATCATCATCGTCATCATCATCTTCACTCATTCCTTCCTTTACCCATAATCCAATTTAATATTTATTTTCCCATATCAAAGGTGGCATCATCAACTACTTGTATCAAGAACAATCAAAGAAGAAATACCTTAAAACAAGCAAAAAAAAAAAAAGTAATGCTATTTACAACCTACATGACCATAGGTGAGTTTTGGTAATCCAAACTAGTAGATTTCTTTAAACTTTTATTTCCATTTTTTTTGGGTCAATTTATCCCTAACTTTGGTTTGGTTTGGTTTGGTTTGGTTTAGTGGTTCTGTCTGTCTTACTTCTCCTTTAACTTTAACCCTCTGTGAACTTTCTGTCTGATCATTTGCACGCTTGGACGCCGCTTGGGGATGTCGTCGTCCGTCTCCGTCTGTTCCCACGTCGTTCCCATTGTAATTTTTCTGCCAAGTGCGCGGGCAACCGTGACGATTTCTACCATTTCAAAACTGTTTTGCCCTCCCCCCCGCCTTACTTGCTTAACCCTTTTCACACCCTGGGATCTTAAACAGCAACAACAACATCATCATCAGTACAACTTTGTTTTAGCTCTGCTTCGGGTGCGTTCATTTCCGTTCTCTTGTTTTGATTATACCTTGTACTTTTTGTAAATTTAAGGGCAAAGTTTCCAATGGACTCGAAGATTTTTTTTAAAATTCCCAATAGATCAAAAAAATAGAATTTTTACCAATTCGAATCAATGAGTTCTAATTGAACAAGATGAGAACCGCTGAGATCTATTAAAGAATATAAAGACCTGTCTCGATTCAAGACACTATTACTCCCGTTTTTATTTTGGAAATCTAGATGTATTTTAATTCAGCGAATTTCATTATGAAGAGTATAAAAAGTTCGTTACCCGGCTTATAAATTTTTATGTCTATTTTTCTTTTGGCAACTTACTATTTTCCTTACCTAGGGACGACGACCAATGACCATTAAATACAAACAAACTAACAGATATTCTTATAAAATTTCAAAGTACATAGTTTCATTCCGGTAGTTATATGTTATATGATGTGTGTGTTTATATATCTATCTAGATGCATATTGAATCCATAAACGAGGGTAGTCCGAGTTTTTTATTAATAGAAATTTATAAATTAAATGTTTTTACAACAGAAATTAATATGGTAAAAAGGGGAAATCCCAAAAAAAAAATATTTTCTAAATTACTGCAAAATGACATTTAAAAACCAAGGACAAAAATCGAATTTGGTTCCATTTCTTGTGTTTAATAGTAAAATATGTAAACTAAGGAAAAGTTTTTTTTTCAATCTTTATTTCATGAAATTAATTGAAACAAAAAGAACCGTGCGAATAAATAATGTTGAACTATAAACTTACTATGAATGAAAGACTCTTCTTTATAAATGATATTTAGAGAAAAACTAAAAAACTCTTCTAAAACAAAAAATTGGAAAATATTAAAAAATTTAATAAACGAAAGGTCGAAAAAAGCTTTTGTAATTGATTTTCATTGAATCCCATAAATCCTTAATCCCAACTTTGATTTTCTGTGATATTTCTGAATTTTGGACTCCTTAATTTTGGTACCACTCTCGTATTTATAGTTTTGTCTTTATTTAATTTTTTTTTTTATGTTTGTTCATGTTACAAATGTTTCCAATTGCTTGCCCGTTGGTTTTAACTGTTGTAGTCGCTGTTCGTTGCTCGTGCCAAACAAGTTTGCATCCCAGAGACATGGTCAAGAGGAGCAGCAGAAGCAGCATAGAAAAGAAATTAAGCAGACTGAAGAAAGAAAGAGGCAAAAAAAAAAAAAGAAAAATGAGCTAGAGAAGAGCAGCGAACGAAATAGTCAAGCTGAGCAATTACCAAAGCCAAAGTGGCCAAAACAGGGCCACATTTTCACAGGCAACAACGACGACTTTCACCAAGACTGACTGACCATTTGGAGTCTCTGCTTCTCTCTCTTTCTCTCTGTGTTTTTTGCTCGTTGCCTGTCAACCATTTGTCTGTCAAGGAGTTTGAGTTTGAGCCACTCTAGAATAAAAAATAAATTCTATTAGTAGCGGATTTTGGATTTTTGTTTGGTATTTGATCAAAGGTCAAGGGCGGGGCAAGGCGACTGGAAAACTCTTTGATGATTCACTGCTGCAATTGCCCAAAAAGTAGCCATTTGTTTGGGGGTGACTCATTTGGCCATTATCGAGGACAAACTGAGCATTTTTATGGTTTCTCTGTTTTTGTTTTAGTTTTTTTTGGACTGTCTAAAAATTGTTAGTCTGGCTGCTTTAATTTTTGTTTTGTTTTTTTTTCTAGTTTTATCTTATCAGCCAAAAGTGTGCAAAACATTTTGAAATGCTAACAGATTTTCATAGCAGCTGAGTTGCTTTTGTCATCGCCAGAACAAAAGGTTGGGAAGTGTGCAAAACAAATCGGACTACTAAATAATAAATGTGAGGCTTATCGTATGAGCAACAACAACAAAAATAGCAATAATTAAATGAAATAAAACCAACTTCTTAAAAGCCATGTGAAAAAAGTCGCGCGCGACTCCCGCTGAGCATGGCAACAATAACAATAATAACAACAAATAAATAAATACCTACACAGTTATAAAATTATCTTTAGCCTCACGAAATTTATATACTCTTATGTTTTAACTGATAAAAATAAATCAAAAATTAAAATATTATATCATCTTTTCATAGAACAATCAATTGATCTTTTAAAGAAAGAATTATTTATAGCCATTTTTTAATTTAAATATTTTAATAGTCCTAATATTAATATTTATTGATTTTTATGCTTTTCCAGTCAGTTTTCCAACTATATTTAAAACTTACCAACTTAAAAAATAATTTAATTTTTAGGGCTTTGCTTTGTTTTGCTTAACAAAACTAAATAATAATAAATAACTTATTAGGGAACTTAAAAACTTGAAATGAAGGCCTAATTTTTTTGATTTTATTCATATAAATTTGCATCACTTATAAAAAAGTTTTTAAATTTTCATGTGTTGAGTACGAATATAAGAAAAATAGAGTTTTGGAGCTCCATACAAAATTAATTTTTGCTAGTAAATATAAAAATTATAATAATAGAAATACAATATTTATTTTGGAATGATTTTGGGAGGTAATTTATTACAAAAACGAATTTAAATTTTAATCGATATTTCTTTTTCTGTTTATTTGAAATATTTGAGCTGTTCAAAATTAATTGTTTCTATGAAACAACATTCCAATGAAACAAATGTCTGAAATACAATATTAAAACAATTAATTTGTTGGGCTTATGTTTTTTTTTTGGTCTTACTAAACTTCTGGGGAAAGTGTATAAATAAGAATTAACTGAGGGAAAAAACAACAAAATAATTCAAAATGCTTATCGCTAATTGTTGACTGATTTCGTTTTTGTTGTTTTGTTTTTTTTTATTGAAATTGCTATATGTATTTATATTTTTGTGGTCAGTTTTGTGTGTGTGTGTGTATTGATTAATCGAAATTTCTAAAGCTAAAATTTGGCTGAGGATTATTAATTGAAAATTTATGTTTCATGTTTTTCTGGCCAATTTGATTCTGTGTGTTCTAATTGATGACATTTTGGTGGGTTTTATGTCACCTTTTGTGTGAAACAGAAACACTCACTGAGCGGAGAGGCCACAACGTGGCCAAAGTCACTTCCTTCCTTTTTGTTGTTGTTGCTGCTGTGTGTCTCTTTAGCCCCCCGCTTCCCCTTCTCTTCTTTATTTTAATGCTCGCAAAGCCATACAGAGAGCGAGTGAGAGAGCAAGGCACACGAACGGCATTAGGCTCTCGTTAATGTGGGCTCGTGAACATCCTGCAACCAATCAGATTTAAGCACTGCACTCACTAACTTGCTTACTCTCTTTCAAGCACTCTCTCGCGTGCGCTCGTTACACTCTCTTGTCTTTGGTGGCGTTGCCATTCGCTATACTCACCTAAATTGCTCGG